>JAFBJW010000042.1:67082-302753 GCA_016785235.1 Pseudorhombus dupliciocellatus | reverse complement strand
ATGTAACTGATTGTGTTCTTTTTTTTTTTTTACAGCCAAAAAGAGAAAGTCAGATAAGGTATTTTTGGATTCCTTTTACCCTTTTAAAAAATATACATTTTTAATGTGGAGAAAGAGTTAATTACTCCTTATGTTTGTCTTTGTGCAGAATCAAAATTCCCCCAGAAGATCCAAATCTCTAAAACACAAAAATGGTGAGTGTATCAGGTTTTTATTTTCTGGATTGGTCAAGAGGTTTTGGTTCCTGCTATCTTTAGCGTGTGATTGTACAGAGGGCTAACACTTGTCATTATTCCAGGTGAGCTTGGGAGCAGCATCCCCTCAGAGCCCTACAAGGTGAATAGTGTTACCTTCAAGTGCTCAACCTCCTCCATTGTACACACAATGCATTGTTTTACATAATATAATCTTGTCTGTTTTTTTTAGTATAATTACAACACTGGCATCAATTATGAAACATTAGGACCCGATGAAGTCAGATCCCTCTTAACGACAGTAAGCAACTTTTATGAATCCATTGAAATGTTTCTCATTCTTTGCAAGCGTCGATGAGTGAAGTAGCGTTTGTCTCCACAGCAATGCGGGGTGATCTCCGAGCACACCAAGAGGATGTGTACCAGGTAATGTATAATCTGTGTGTGGGACTAACTCAGGGGAGAAGCATCAGTTCAGCAGAATGTGTTAATAAGACCACACAGGACCCTGTTAGTGAGCATCCTCTAACATTTCACTACCCTTAACACCTCGCAGTCGCTCTTTCCCGTGTCCCCGATCCACCTCCCTCCCTCCTTCTGTGCTGCCGTAGCAAGAGGCGGGGCGACTCATGGCGGACATTGAAGCCCATCAGTCAGGGATATATAATACCACCTTGTGTCCCACTAGGTCTCAGCGATGTCCCCAGCACACGGACGAACAGAGGAGGGCCGTCAGGGTGTTCCTCCTTGGGCCGTCCGCGTGAGTGTGCCCCGTCCAACCCCCCCCCTCCCTCCACCCTCCCCAAGTGTTTCTTTACAAGAGAGGTCGTATGTGATGTTTTAACCCTCATGCTCCATGTGCTTGCCTGGTGGTCGCTGTTGTGACAATAACAAGTGTACACTGCGGCTTAACTGCCACTGAGTATCTTAGACGAAACACTTACTTTGCCCCTGAGATCTGCACAGTACAGAATTTGCTAGATAAGCAGGTATTAATTGAATAAAAAACTCTAGATTGTCTGCAGCAGTGAAACAGACTGTTCAAGCCAGATTGATCAACATTAGCCTAATGATATTGACATTTGTTTGCTCATATTAATTGTTTACATCTTACATTACATGGTGTTTATTTACTTAATTGAAGTTCAGTTGACGCCTGAATGTCTTTGTCATCAGAGTTTGCTCACAGCATCTTGGGAATCCTGAACTGTACTCTGGTGACTTTGTGTTTGTTGTGGCAGGTCGTCGCTGCCCGATGCAGATGCAGTGGGGGAGAGCGACAGCTTTGACCTTCAGGACGGTCAGACCTTGATGAGCCGCCTGCAGTGGGAAGACTCTCCTGATATCTCACCCACCGACTCTGCCTCCTCGAAAGCCAGTAAGGAAACAATGCAGCCCAACATCGTGTATTGACAAAAAAAATGGAGACATGACATCTATCACTTTCTGTCCCCCATACAGGCACCAACCATTCAGACTCGAGGAAGCCGAAGAAGAAGAGGACGTCCCTCGGTTTGAATAGTGGAGGGGGGAGTCTGACTGGAGGCTGCAGCAGCAGCAGCAGCTCTCAGAGCAATATCAACTTGTCGACCAAAAAAAAGCGGCCCAAACTCTCAGCACCTTCCATTTCAAGTATCTATGATGACTTAAACTAGCAGCAGCCTGTTTGTCAGGCCCGTCCCTCCTCTGACTCCTACATTGAACAGTCTGAACAGGATGGGATTAGACATGACTTAGTGGTTGCCTTAACACGTAAGGCTTCTCCATCTTACTGAAGATTCATCCTGTTTTCAGCACACAGTGTTGTGGAAAGTTGGGTCTGTCATGAAATTCAACAAATAGTACGTTTGCTTTTTCAGGGCTTTTGAACAGCACAGAAAGCTGCTGTCGGCCGAAGGCAGGAATCAGGGCGACTTGACATTCGGCACGTGGACCAACACCAGGTATCGATTGATTCTTAGAGAAAATCATCAGTACAGACAGAATGATCTCAGAGATGTGTGAGGAAGAGGCACCAAACAAAGTTAAGTTTAGCAAAATGCTCCTGTGGTTGTCCTGCTGTGACAAGTGTGAAAAGAGATCGCAGGGTTAAGATGCCCGCCTCCTGAAGTTGAACCTGTAATTATTTATGACTCTGCGTTCATCTTAACTCAGTCACGAGGAGACGTGCTATTTAACTGCTTTTAATTCAACACTTGACATACTAGAGTACTCATCGTGGCTTTTTAATTCTAGCATTGTATTGCACAGTATGTGTGTGTGTATATGTGTGTGTGCCCATTTTTTCAATGGGAATGTCCCCTTTTAGTGTGTGTGTGTGTTTGGAGGCTGTGTGAGTATATTCATCTATATTTTCACAAAACTTTTGTGAAAGTATGAGCCATTTAAAAAAAAAAAAAAAAATGTTTCTGTTTACATCAGTACAATATTGAAGTTTTCATTTGTCCCTGCTTATTCAGTGAGGTGTATATTATTTGTGTGTAAATTCAGATATTTGACAAGCCTGTAGGCTTTTAGGGCACATGTACAGTACATGTTTAATATGATTTGTGTTTTAAATCATAGTCTGTTTTTTTTTTTATTACTTTTTCTCGGTTTGCCAGTAGATCAGTGCCGCTGCTCTGCTTTCATCTTGTAGGTCTTGGACCAACGTTTGATTTGTAGGTTGAAGATGTGTTATGTGATTTCAAGGTCAGATGCACTTTAGGCTTTGTGATTTCTGTAGTGGAATCAGAAATAAAAGTAAAACTTCAGGACTGTACAAAAATTATTTTGGCAAGATGGGTTCAGGCAGTTATAACTAGTGAGTGAGTGTTGAGGAACAGAAAAGAATGACCAGGTTTCTACAGAAACAGGGTGGCGCTCAGTTCAGCCCCACACATGAGGGAACTGGTTGGATGATCTACATTATTTAACAAACCACGTAGTAAAAAGAAATTGGAAAAACGCTGACAGTACCTGCCGCTTTAGCAGTATCCACATCTAAATTTACTGGGCTCTTCCCACACCTCATCCCTCCACTTAGTTCTGTGGAAATCATCCCTGTAATTTCAGATAATACCCGTTAACATTAACAGTGTCCAGTATCTTATCCCTCCAAGTCTCTTGGAACTCACTCCAGTACGTTTGCGTAATCCTGCTAATTCAACCATGAAGGGATTGTTCTGAAAGGAATATTATTTTTGGTTATTACAGCCCTCCCTGTTTACTTCACTTGTTCAAAGACTAGTCATTGCTCATCCAACTCCTTTAGATATAGTTTTATGACATTAAAAGGAGGGTTTTGTTTGCTAGTTATTAAACCAGTGTAAAACTGGACTTCCCTCACATCAAATCCTTTTTGTACAGTCTCTTGAATCTCTCAAGTCTCAAATGTGAAAACAATCTTTAACTGACTTCCTGTACGACCAGATCCTCCATTTGTCAAGATCTGCACGTGTGTCGATTACTTTGCCCTTTTGCATCTTTTCCAGTGGAGTGTTGTGACATGCACTATAAATAAAGGGTGGGCATGATCCCTCCTTATTTTTTTCCTTTTCCCTGTGACTGAAGCCGCAGCAGCAGCTGATGGTCTCTTGTGACTCCTTACTGAAAATGAGAGAGTGCAAGGTTTTAGGCTCTGGACATATTTTTCTGTACCATGCACAAAGAGACAAGACTGTTGTATCTGAACATCATGTGATGATCCGTGGGTCATGTTTGTACGAATAGACACAGATCGCACAGAGACTCAGTTCATCAGATCAATAAAAGGAAACTAGAAACCAGGATGGTTTGAAAAGCTTTAATCTGAGACATCACTGAAGCCAGAGCAGTCCAGCATAATCAGGAGGGTTTAACATCCCACTCCAAATCTTTTAAGTGCCAGATGCAGGTTCATCTGATTCATTTCATCTTTTTTTATTTACATAAAATACATAATATATTTACAATATCTTCTCCAAAAGTGTCTATTTTTAAAGTCTAGAGATTATTTAAATTAGCGTCTTTCTACATTACCGAGCAACAAAAGAAAAGATCCAAAGTTATCAGCACAGCGTCGGAGCAGGCAGAGCTGCAGAGCTTGAAATCATTCACATAAACTCTAAATCATGGTAGTGTCAAACTGGCACACACAGCACAGTGAGTGGTTCCAAAAAGGATTCTCTTTTTCATCTTAAAACACAGAAACCGAACTAACAACGGTAAAATAGTAGACGAGATAAAGCCAGGGGATTAAAACGTGGTGTCACCCACTACGTCGTGTCTGAAGAGAAGCTAAATTATGGTTCAGTTTACACACTGCAGATTATTATTTACCCACATGTATTGTACAATCACTCAACTTCTTTTTCTATCTTGGTCCGTGCACAAACAGGCTAACCCAACCACCCCCCACACACACGCTAACTCCACAGCTGTGGTTTCTGCACCAAGGCTTTTTAATGACTAGCCCATCTCTCCAGCTCCTCGCCCACTTGCTTGTGGGTTGTTGGTTTTTTTTTTTATTATTATTTTTAACTCAAAACATTCAGTTCCCTCTCTGCCGTTTTTAGCGGCTGTGCATCCCAAATATCAGAAAGCTGAAGAACACAGTGACTCCCACGAGGGAGATGGTCGCAGGGGCAGTGAAGAACTGCCTGTAGTTGATGCGGAAGTACCACACCACGGCCAGTATCACCACGAACATGGGCACCACCAGGCTGCTGGTGCTGATGGCCACGCCGGCAGCCCTGAATCCCCCGGAGACTTCGGACGAGACCCCGGCTCCCGCCCCGGACTCGGGCCCCTCCTCTGGATCAGCCTCGCGCAGGGCCTGGGAGATGTGGCAGTGGATCACGCTGTTGTGAGTAATGTTTAAGGATAACAAAGTCTTCTTGGGGTCCTGCAGCAGCTGGCCTTGGTAGATCAGTTTTATTTGGTGCTCCCGACCTGAGAAGTATTTACTGGGGAAGAGAAGAGGAGTGGTTGAATGGCATGTTTAAGATGTACACATTTATCTGTGGATTCTGTTTATTTCTTTCTTTTTTTACCTTTTCAGTACTCCCACAGTATCCTGTGGTTCCAGAACAGCCACTTCCTCCGTGTCATTTAAATACTTCAGTCGGACAGAAATGGAAGTAGTAGTAATAGGAGGAGTGGCGGTCGTGGCGAGGGGGGTGGTTCTAGTCAAAGCTGAGATAGACTTCATAACCCTTTTATTTTCCTGTTCCAGGTCCTCCTCATCCTCCTCATCCTCCTCTTCCTCGTAAACATCATCCTCCTCCTCCTCATCAGAAGTGTGTCCTCCAGCCTGTGGTGGTTTGCTCTGAATGTCCAGCAGCAGATCCGTCCTGACCCCCTCCGCGCCCTCCCCCTCTCCTCTCTCGGCCCCGGACTCGCCGTCGTCCGACTTGTTCTCCTGCGAGGGCGCTGGAGCCTGCTGCTCGAGGGAGTCGGCGCCAGCCGACCCCCCACTGTAGCTGTCGTGGGCCCCCAGTCCGATCAGTGAGGCGTGGGCACCCACAGTGAGGATGGTGCCCAGGATGTGGTCGCCCCGGTCGGCGACATGGGTAGAAAGCCAAGCAAAGACGAGCGCCAGGACCAGAAGCAACACGCCGCCGGCTGCTGTTACCTCCCCGTCCATCCCGTCCAGCATGGTCAGTGCACACACTGCCATCTCTGTCCTCCAAACCTGATCAACACAAAAACATAAAGAGACACTTCACTTTCTGCACGACAACAGAGCAACACTGAGCAAACCATGTTTGTTAGATTGCATGTTAAAGGATGCTTCTAGGAATATAGATATAATCTATTTATAAACAGATAAAATCTACTTGTTTCAATTTCTAACAACACTTAGATTGGGGATGATCAAACCTTGGAACTGCATGTACTGTAACTCAGTCTGACGGTGTTTCATTCACAACATGCTGTTTGCTCCTTTATCTCCAGTTATGTGAGTTCACTGTGGAAAATGTTTATCAGTGATCAGATGGACCCTTGTAAGTCCAGACTGTGGTAACGCTGGATTTACACTGTGACGATGTTTTCAGATCACACGAACACGGGCAGTTTCGCTGTTGACTGTTCCAGTTGTGATGTTATCATGGGACTGCAGCTGATGGTCTAATAAAGCTTGTGGTTCGTTCATCTGCTGGATAAATTGATTTTTGTTCATTAAAAAATGTTCCAATAAAGTAAAACAGCAAATCAGGTTTTTAGAGCCTGAGGCCAAATCTTGACATTCTTTGTATCGTGACGCAGATAACGACAAAGAGCTGAACTTTCCAAACGGAGAAAAGAACTTCACTTGTTTCATTTCTGCCTGACAGCTGAGAAACAATCAGCAGAACAAACACATTCATTTCCCTTTGATCAACAAAGAGATTAAACAACTTTTAGTACTAACCAGCAATTAACCAGAAATAAACACATTAAAGCACATACTCCCACAAGTGCTCTGTAAACTATTATTTTTTATTGAACTGTCACACACGAATGGCTAATTAGCCAGTTAAATTTAAAAAAAAAAAAATAGATATCCAGATATATATCCATTAAAATAGGTAATTCAATGTAAGCATTTATCAGTCCCATCAATGTTTATACTAAGTAAATTCCTGTTTAGAACGTTAAAGAATCTCTAGAAATTAAAAAGTATTGTTGACAAAGTAAACCAGGCTGAAACACAATCCTGCTTCTTATCATGTGTTTACCTGAGAACACAGACAGCTCACAGACAGATGTGTCATGGTTACAACACATCTGCCAGGAAACAGTTTTCAACATCAGCGTTACTTTACGTAAAGATCCGCAGCAGCAGCAGCTCCATGGGCTGGTCATCAGCTGGGGACCTGTAGCTGTGATGCTACGTCCTAACCTCCGGGCTAATGTTGGCTCAAGCCTGCTGCTTGTTTATTTAGACCAAACCTTCACACCTCCCACGTTAGACACACAGATGTGAACCCCGACGTGTCGAGCTGCGAACTTGTCCCCACTGTCCCCGGCCTGCTGCTTATCCCACAGAACACTTCAGCTAAGCTAAGTTAGCTTGCGGGCTAGCCCTCCCTAGCTAGCTGAAAAACGACCTTCGGCTGTTTTCGGTTTTTATCCTTCGCCGCAGGACGATCGGGAGGAAACGATGTGAGCAGTGTGGTGGGAGCCGCGGTCCCTGCGGCGGACAGATACCGGGATCTTACCTGGCTGCTGTGGAATCAGCGCATGTTTGAGGACGAAGCTGAACACCAGTTAGCAGCTGCTGCTCCAAACACATAATAAACACTGAGGCGGAGTGACGTCAGCGGTTGTCCCGGTCGCTCCGCCCCATCACATACAGATGATCTACTGTTAAACCACAGATATTTCTGTGTAGAAATATGAACACCGTCCAGCATAATTTCAAGAATATATTTTAAAAGATGGATAGACAGCAATAGAAAGTATATTTGTAGACAGCAGCGATGCTCTGTGAGGTGGTAAAGTTGCTTGTATTTCCATCCAGACATTACACATACAAATATTGTGTTTGTTTGTTTTTTTAAATGAAACACTGTCCAAACAAAAGTTACACGAGAAACACTTCATAGTTTGCAAAAAATGTTGGTTTAAAAAAAGGTAGCGCAACAGAAACAGGATTTGATCAGAGCACCATCCTGGAGGATCATTCAACACAAAGTCAGTGGAGCGTCCCGTCGTTACGCAGCAGCAGATAGTCCCTCAGTGACCCGGGGATGTCCAGTTTACTGACCGCAGAGTGACACCGGGCTCCCAGGTGCAGGCGCAGGGCACATCGACACAGGTGCTGCAGAGAGCGAGGCTGGCCGCTCCGCTGACGCACCAGCTCGAAGAAAGGCCGTTGCTCCTGAGGCAGAGAAACAGAGGGATGCTCGAGAGCTGCAGGAGAGCTGCAGGAGAAGAGATGTGCCTCCACTCACCTCATGTATCTCAGAAGACACAGAGTCGATCCAGTCACAGGGCGGGACGACGGTGTAGGAGTTCAGCATCACCTCCAGGACTGGGGGAGAGAGGACGCACTGCTTCAGCTCCTGCAGGGAGGACAGAGCCAGTAAGAAAAAGTCTCAGCTTATTTAAAGGTCCACTCCCAAGAATTAGTGACCTGGTGTTTGATTATTATTTGTTTATTATTTTATTTTCTGGGCTCCAGTATGAAGATGTAGTTGTTTCATGGAGGTCACATTTTTTCCAGATAAAGTTCCGAATTTGTCCACGTGAAGGGATTCATCCTTCTCCCTCACACCATCTCTGTCACCTCTACATTAGGTAACAATTCATTTGCATGCACGAGTCAGGAAATTCTCTCAGTGCAGGTGTTGATCAGAACCTTTGGGGAAACGGACTTGGCTCCATGGTTCAGGAGTGATCGTGCTGCCTCTTCAGGCTGCTGCTCCAAGTAATCTTCCACCACCTTGAGGGGCAAGAACAAGAGTGTTCATTCCACTCAATATATCAAGATCCATCTTTCTAAATTTGAGTTCTTCGCTCTCTTGCCTGCTACCTGCAGCAGACAGTCCATCGGTGTGAATCCTGCACAGTTTTGGACGTCGGCCTCTGCTCCGTGTTGCAGGAGGACCTCTACGATCCTGGAGCAGCAGTTGGCGCAGGCGTTGTGCAGGGGCGTGTGCTTCTTCCTGCCCGCAGTTCTGGGGTCAGCTCCTGCCTCCAGCAGCATTTGGATTACCCTGAGGTAGCGGCCGGACTCGGACGGCCTCTCGGCTCCGGAGCAAGCGGCGTTCAGAGGGGTCTCCCCCTCTCTGTTCGTGACCAACACATCCGCCTTGTGGCTCAGGAAGAGCTCCACGTGCTCCTCCAGGCCTCGGCGAGCGGCCACGTGCAAAGGTGTGAGCCGCGACTCCCTCATCCTCACGTCAACGTCTGCACCGCCGTCTAACAGCAACTCGGCACAGCTTAAAGGAAAGGAAGTGCACAGGTTATTGATCCCACTGTCCAACGTTCCTGTATTGTTATATTGAAATTACTGATCATGTCTTGAATTCAGCGCAGAGTCATGTGTTCAATGAACTGTTAAACGGCCAGTTTGCCTTTCCACTCACTGGAAAGACTGTGCAGAGTTGCAGAGGTGAAGAGGAGCGCTGCCATCCTCAGTCAGCCCTTCAGGGTCTGCTCCGTGAGACAGCAGCAGCCTGACGCAGACGGCGTGGCCGCCTATGCAGGCGTCGTGGAGGGCAGTGTTGCCCCCGGGGTCGGCGTTGACCTCTGCTCCACGAAACAGCAGCTCCTCCACACACCCTGCGTGTCCTCTGCTGGCAGCCAGGCGTAACGCTGAGGTCTGTTTCACCCTGGAGCTCAGTGTCCACATGCCTGGGGAACGGGGCAGCGAAGATGTCACGTAATGAAAATGCTAACAGAGGATGGTTACAAAGAAGTCTCACCCATCTCTGGAGCCCACACCATCTCGTCCTGCACCGTCTCCATCAGAGCGTTGACCATCCCTGGGTCCTTCAGCACCGCGTACACTCCCTTCATGTCTCCGAACATGAAGGTGTTGTGGATGGACGTGTCCCTGCAGCGGACCTGGGGCGGAGGGGCCCGGACCTCCTGGGGCTGCTGTTGCTGCCTGGGCGGGGGCCTTGGAGCCCGGGGCAGCGGGGCCCGGGTCAGGGTCCTCCTCTGGGCCAACGATCGTCGAGCATCCTCCCACTCCTGAAACTCCTGCTCCAGTCTCAGAGAGCGCAGGGATGTGGACGTGAAGGGAAATGTGTTCCGTGACATGACCCCTGAGTGGCCAGCGAAGAGAAATTTTCAGAGACCACAAGTTTGGAAAGATAATTATGTTTGGGTATTTTAGTTTAAAGCTGAAACTTCATACATAGAATCCTCTTGAGCAACACGTGTCGCCTCACACACTCTGAGCAGAGCTGTTTACAGAATTCACACCGTGCTCCTCACCTTCACTGGAACTGCAGTGAGTCACTGGGGTCAAATCAGAGGTCGAGGACAAACTCTCATTCCTGTTTTCAGCTGCGTTTCCCTTCAACTTAAAACCACAGCGATGGAATCACCACACAAATCGGACTGTTCTCCGCAAGCTCAGTCACAAGACTGTAGCTCAAACCAGACTTCGGCTGAGGTTATTAATAGATCAAAATGCAAGCTGACACGCGACCTATACACTTTAACCACTAGATGGCAGCATTGGTCCAGCACGTTAAAAAGCGCAGCTAAAACAAAGACCAAAGAAAAGTCAAGATAGACAATGTCATTCACAAAGACAAGAGTGAAGACAATTATTTAGTTTGGTAAATTTCAAAATATGAAGTTTGGACACCAAGTAAGTTTGAGTAAGTTAAGTAAAGAAAATTAATTTGATTTTATGGATGGAGGGAACTTATATAGGAATAATAAGAAAGTGATTCATCTCAGATTATGGATGAATTTAAGATGCTATTCATCATGTTACATGTATGTAAAATGATATGCTTTTCATTTAAATTCAAATTTTACTTCTCATTTTAACCGTAGCTATTTATTGCCACTATGCATGTCACTGTTATTTTTCCTGTTTAACAAATGTTTTCTGCTCCCGGGTTAACTGTTCTGTTTGCTTCAGTCTTCACTGAAATGTAATCATCACTGTTACTTTCACGCCTGATTTATGTCATTGTTGTATTTTCTATGTGACTGCTTTATTTATTTTTTTCACATTTCGATGATAATTTTGTACGATAGATTTATATTAACGTCTATATACGCGATCAGCGGTCGCCCCTGAACGCGGTGACGGATATGACGAGGAGTGAATCCTCTCACCCCGCTTCAACCCTCTTTGTATAGACATTGCCTACGTCATCACGTCGCGTTTGAACGGAGCGGCGCGTGAACGAGGAAAAGTAAGTTCACATCTCTGCGGTCCACTTGTTGGTCGTGATGTCACAGCTTCTCCGTGTGAAGTCATCGAGCTCTTCGTGAGCGACGATCTAATGGCGTCGCTGCTGCTGCTCAGAACCGTCACCTCCGGCCTCTGTCGCGACTTTTCCCATTGACTGCGATGGTGAGTGGGCGAACAAGCTAACGTGGCTAACGCAGCTCAGGCTACTGAAAGAGTCCGCGGTCTGTCAGGGTGTCCAGTGTTAGTGACGTGTGTGTCTGTGTTGTTGTTCCACTCCTCTGCCACAGACCTGCAAACTTAACGGACTGTTCAGCATCGGGGAGGACTTTGATGATGAGGTGACTACCTGCACGTACACACACACACACACACACACACACACACACACACACACACACACACACACACACACACACACCAAATTGTAACCATCCACCTAAATCTCTCACAATGGTCAAGTCCATTATAACCGTGGTGACTGTAGTTTTACTCGGGAGCAGAGTCTGTTACTGTTACCGGGAGGAATGATTTCATCTGCTGGTTAACTGTCTATGCCGTGATGAGCCTCCGTCTGTGTTTCTCAGGACCTGCTCGGGACAGACTGGTCTGTCCGCTCTGAGTCTGGATCTGCCAATGTCGCAGCTGCTGTGTCATCCTGCTCGCTGCGGGCTCCCACTGCTCCTCACACTGAACCGGAGAGAGATCACCTCCAGCCAAGCGCCCATAGATCAGCTGCCCTGTTTGATGGCACCGCCTCAAGCAGCAGCTCAGACACTGCTGCTGCTGGAAAAACTGTTGCTGTGGGTTTGAGACAGCTCTCCTCCCCCTCTTCCTCACAGCTGCACTCCCTTCATCCTCCCACACAAATCACCACAATTTTGGCACAACCGCTGAAGCCCGATGCGGCCCAGGATGATTTCGATGATTGGGATGTTGACCTGGCAGACCTGGATGAGTTTGATGGCCAGATGGGTCAGCCCCCTCACCCTCCTGCCCCCTCTCCATCTGTGCCGACAGCCGAGCCCACATCCTCAGCCAAAATGCTTCAAACCCCGACCTGTGGAGGGATTCAGACACCGCCCGAGCGGACCCCGAGGGAGGTCAACGCTGCACGCCAAAAATGTAGCGCGTCTAATCATGCCCTGCCCTCCCGGACCCTCTCTGCTACTCATGTGCAATCTCCTCTTCCCCGCCCTGCTTTCCTGCCTCCACAGAGTCCTAGTGGTTTTCCTGGCCTCAGGGCAACTTCCCCTGCCCCTAGCCCCATTTCCAGGACACTAATCAGACCCCAACAGAGTCCTTGTTCAACTCCAGGACCCTCCCCTCAGGCCCTTGGCTTGTTCGGGACAATCTCTCCAGAACTCTCATCCTCTGCCTCCTCTATGAACTCCACTATTCTCAGCCCCCATCCCCTTGACACACCGCTCCTCACTAACCGCCTGGTCCAGCTTGTATCAGCCTCCAGTAGGCTTCCGAAGAAAAGGCCTCGCTCTGAGCCACTCAGGACAAAGACCCGACAGTTTCCTGGGCCCGCAGGACTCCTGCCAAAACAGGTTGGACTTCCTCACATCTTTTTATATCTATCTGCTAATGTTGCCTCTCAGTTTCCCGATGCTTTGCCGCTGCTCTCTAGAGCTGTCACCTAATCACCTAAAGAGATAACTGTTGAAGAAATGTATGAGTTTGTTATTCCACAATGTGATAAGGTCTTGTCCCCCCTCCCTCTTAGGTACAGGGTCAGAGCCTGGATGATGTTGTGGTTTCTGTCCCTCAAACTCCTGCTCACGGTGCTACAGCCCGATTACCAAGCCAGGTAATTAATTCATGAGACAAAATGTATCTTGTCACTTGTACAGGTCTGTGTATTAATCATCAACTAAATCTCTGATGTCAGCTAAAACTGTGAACCTTTATTTTCAATAGCAACTGGCTGTCGATTATTGTCTTCATTAATTCTTGGTTCATTAAATATAACGCTCAAGTTAATTGGATTTCAAAATTGTCACTGAATTCTTTTTTTTTATCAATACTCATCATTTAATTGACAAGTTGTGATGCAAAGTCAGAGAACACATGAGTGATACTGAAGGACGTCAGCAGGTTTTTTTAGGTATTGATTCCACTGTTGGATTTGACTTCAAGGTTTCCAGCTCACAAAGGCAGGATGGCGATTTCAGCGGCGGTGCCTGGGCAGCGATGAAGGTGGAGATGGGATTGGATGAGAAGAACCCGTCGTGCTTCCTGCGGACCTGCAGCGTGATCATGGTGCTTCGGAAGGTGATTCCTGTGGTTCTCTGTTGCTCAGTTACACAAATAAACTCACACTCACACAAATAATCCTCCTCAAACATCTTTACTCAGCCGCTGCAACTTGTCCTCGTATTTAGGTCAAGCAGTTTATTCAGTCTTTTCTCCGCCATCATAACAGACTGGGTCTCGCTGCTGGAAGTCAGCTGCCATAATCAGGACAAATGACTCCCTGTGCTAGAGGTGTTCTGTAATTATAAAGAGTACAATCACTCATCAATCACTCTAATGGAGACTCTGCTGTTGTTCTTCTCCTTCTGTGTGTCAGCCTCTGTGAAATAACTAAGCAGCGTTTTTGACTGGCAGTCATTGTTAGAGGCTTTACACGTGTTGGCTTGACAGCACCCTCCCTTGTCATCAGCTCCATTTACATGCACAGTGCCACTCTCAGGTCTTTGGCTAAGCTCAGTCAGGTTAAGCACTTTCCAAAAATCCCTGTTTGAAATGAACCCTTCTGTGATTCCGTTGACAGTTCAATAACATGGTACGTCCAGTGCAGCAGAGGGAGAGAATGATCCCAACAGTAAATAAACATCATGGCTGTTCAGTTTTCAGTCATTTCAGTTCAACAAAGGGTAATGTGTGTGTGTGTGTGTTTTCTTTTTTTAAATTTCATAAATACAGGCTGCACTGAAACAGCTGGTAAATAAGAAAGTGCCCAACATGGCCGTGCTTCTGAAGAGCATCATCCATTCAAACACTGGCACCAAGGCTGTGTTCAAAGACCCCACAGGTACTGTACATGGAGACACACAAGAAAGGACTTCAGCAGCCACTGCAATATGCCACACACACACACACACACTCACTACATGCAGTATGCCATCACGTTCACATCTGCCCTGACAGCAGCAGGTGTCGTTCCTCCTGCTCAGCCCTGAAGGCTTTAACCTTCCCATCTGATCCTCTGCTAAGCTTTGCCACCGTTGCCATGGCACCCACAGAGGGGCCACACAGTGTACGGATTATTAACACTCAAAAGTGATGTTCTACTCGACACCAGACTTAAGTGCTTATTAGTGATTCAATTGCAGTAGATTGGCATCAGCAGTGGTTGGGTTATTCAGTGGTTTTGACACCACGAGGGACCGTTGTCTCTAACATTCCCCTCCAGCTGGGAGGTTTTCAGCTGTTTCTCTAATACAGAAACTGCTGTCTGTCTGCGCTGATTATACACCAGTGCCGAAAAGATTAGCAGGTTAGTGGAGTAATGTGGAATTGACAGATTAATCATGTAAGTCATTAAAAAAGCAAGAAGGTGCTGAATAAAAAAAAAAAAATCTGGTGTTGGCTTCTTACAGTGAGAGGATGTACTGCTTTTCTCTGGTTTGTTAAATCCTAAATTGAACATCTTTAATCTTAAATACAATCTTCAATTGATTGTATTTACACAGTCCCCCCCCTTTTTTTTTTTAGAAAGGCAAATATCTCCTCCACAAGCACATTTACACATAACTGTCATTTCTACAAGATAAATGTATCATGCAGATCTTATTTATGAGTCAATGAATAATGTTTTAGGCACTTGAAATATTTATGGGACTGCCACAAATGAAGAAAATAAAATATCAGGTGCATCAATAAACTGTGAGGAGCAGCAGCAGTTTATGTAATGAACAGGAATGGCTGCATGTTATTCAAATATCTTACAGCTTAAGACGTGGAACAAATCAGCATTGATCTGAGTTGGGCTTTTTGGTTACAAGACAAATGAAGTCTAATATCTTCTGTGCGGATGTTTGGAACACCGGGTTGATCAGAGCTGATTCCTCCTGCTGAGAGTGAAGACACCTTCTTTGTGCTCGTTTCGATTCACTCAAGAATTTATGAGACACAAATTTCCCATAAACACTTTGGAAACATTCTGAGCCCACGCTGTTTCCCCGTCACAGACTATGAGACGCTCACAGCCAGCACATTATGGTTTAAGTGGGGGGAATGATTCAGATTCATGACCCGACACATCAATTAACAAATGAATATCAGTTTGCGAGTGAAGAGCGACGGAGACGAGCAGAGATGCATTAACTCGCAGGCGGCCAACAGGAGAGGAGTTGTCCCGAAGATTAGCGCACATCACAGTGTTCCTTTTTATTTCATCGCTGCAGAAAAACAGCTCAAATGCCCTGAGAGGAGCTTCAGAGTGGAGTGGTGGGTTTGTCACCATCCAGAGTGAATCTTCAAATCTGTTTATTCCTGTGGATATAAAAACATGGTTTTGTTGTGTTCTTCTGAATGTGTTTGACTGAAGGGGAGATTCAGGGAACTGTGCACCGGAATCTTTTTGAGGAAAGAGAGCAGGAGCTGAAGGTCGGAGCCGTGCTGCTGCTCAAACAAGTAAAACTCCCCACTGCAGTTTGTTAACACTTGAATTCACACATTCAGCTTCAGCAGAATGCACACCTTTGTCTTCAAACAGGTTGGTGTGTTTTCCCCATCTAATCGTAACCATTACCTGAACGTGACCCAGAGCAACCTGCTGAGGATCTACACGCCTGACGGAGGCAGCGTGTCCTCCACTCAGCTCCCCTCTCTCGTCCTGGTGAGTGTCGGCTCGAGAATAGGAGTCATACAGTTGTGTTGCTACAAATACTAAATCTGTCGTCCAGAATGGTTCCGGCAACCTGCCAAAACAGTTTTTTCCTCTCTATCCAGGAGCCGATGTTGCAGCAGTCACCCGCTCAGCCCCCCACCACCTGCCGGGAGCCAGTGTCTCAGATGCATCTGGTGTTTGACGAGGAAGACGACGAAGGACAAGAGGGTGGAAGATGCACAGAGGGAGGCAAAGGCCCTCAAGCCCTGACAGATGGCAGACTCGGCTCCAGTGGAGGCCCCCAACGGCATGCTGGGAATCCAGCACCACAGGACCCAGACTGGGATGCCGGTAGGGAATCTAATATTGTCTTTAATAATCCTGGTTACAGAAGGAAAGAGATTAATTCTGATCTCAGAATAAAACAGCCAGATCGAGTCTTTAATGTTTTTTTTTATCTATCTGATTCCACTGTTTCTGAGTACAGCTGCAAGCAGCCAGCACTTTTTAATCTGCACCAAATTACACACACGTTTGAAAAGCAGCTGCATCACAATCAAGGAATTATTTTCTGAAAAAATGGCATCATGCAATATTAAAGACAGTGTAAAAGAGAAAATCCATCATCTAGATTTGATGCATGCTCTCCTGAAAAGTACACACAGCATCATTCTACCAAGTTTCGTAGAAATCAGGTGAATTGTTTCTGCATAATCCTGTTAAATAACAAGTCTTTGCTGAAGATAATTATTATCCAGTTAGTAAAATGTGATGAGTGGTGATAGAGGATAAAGGTGTGACTTTAATAACACGTGTTTCGTTCTCCCTCCTGTCTGTGCTCTTCATCAGACGATGACTTGGACGAGCTCCTGGGAGATTTGCCCGAGGACACCTCCAGCCTCTGATGCAACTCTACATCAGCACATGCACAGACTGTCTCCACTGACTGCAGCTACTTCACCACAGACTGATTGTGAACCTTTCTTTTCCCTGACATGGCTTCTTGAATATCATAGTTGCCTGACGGCTGAAATACTAAGTTGGCAAAAAAAAAAAAGAAAGAAAAAAAAAAGACTGAAGTATGAGTTAATTTGTTGTCACCATCTAACCTCTGATCGATGTGTTATATGACGCAGTCACTTGAAGCCAACACATGCTCATTAATTAATCACAAATCAACCCAGTGCGATTTCAGCTCCACTTCTCACATTCTCATAAAGACTGTAATTATAATCAGCGATTGTGTGAGTGTGCGTATGGAAGAAGAAATCTAAACACTTCCATTTGTTCTTGTCCATCATCCCTCCTGCGTCATTGACCTTAAATTGAAACACACACATGCACACCACAGATTTTCTTATTATACTAAATGAATGCAAAGTGCTGCCCTTTAATTTATTCTGCTGCATTTGAGTTTTCATCCTCGCCCTTCTGTTTTCCGCCAGCGTCCCTTCCTCTGCACCTCGGAGTGGAGTGGATAAACTGACCCGGCTTGTGAATCAGAGGTTGTCAGGCAGGGATTTCGAGGGTCCCGGGCGATTTGCTTGACCAGAGAGTGTTGATCCTCTCCTGAATCAGGGTGGAGCTGCCCTGTGACTAACAGGCTCTTTACAGAGACTCTCCCAACGGGATCTGAGCCCGAGACTCCTGCACTGCATGCCTCAGAAGCACGGTTACAGATTCAGGTTAATCCTCAGCCTCTATGTCATGTCGTCTGATGCTGCGGCAGAAATATCCTGGCTTTTGTTCAGACGAGGGGGGGAGATGATGAAACGGTGCGTTTGTAGTCATCTCAAATACGTCTGGCTTCCGCCTTTTTGCTGTGTGCCTGAAATAAGTTTAAAGCACAGTGTGTAAGCAATTGCACAGTGACATGTTTTCTGCTTTGGCTCAGAACCTCGACACAATTGATCCTAGATGACTCTGAGGGTAAAGTGCTGACTCTTAGCTGAAACACAGAGTGAACGACAGATATGGAAACACTGTCCTTTTCATCCTGCTTCAAAAGTTTTGTAATATTTATTTTGGATTCAATTGCTGCTTAATCACTGGCAGAACACATTAGCACCAGTCTAAAATAGTTTCCAGGTTACTGTGAATAATTCACACGAATAACCAGGACACGGTTTCTGGGAAAGAGATGTTGCTGTTGGGTGTTTTTGAAATGTAATTTTTCAAGCAGATCAAACTCGTTTCCCTTGTGTGTAGCAACACCTGGACAGCTTCTAGCTTGTTATTATCGGATGTTAGATAAATATATCAGTTTTGAACGAGTTAAGCTTTTTAGTTTGAGGGTGTTTTATGTCCACAGTGTGAGGTGGACAGATTTAAGTTGAACAATACCATTTTAACCTCACAGCTACTCATTCATTTCAAACCAGTGGACTGAGCCAAACCAAGGAAACATGTCACGGCTCATGCTGTTGATATATATTAACCACATCAGATTCCCACAAACAAGCTGAAACTTGAGGGGTCTCCAGGATAATATATCCCCTCATGTCAGGTTGCACATGTTCCCAGCTAAACCAGAGGGTGGTCATTCCTCCATCTGTTATGATTTGAATACTGTTCAGAGACCTTGAGGTGCATTTATGAAGTTATTGATGAGTGAATATAAGATGAAGTCTGAAAAGATGAGCCTGATTTGAAGAAGTATGTTTTCCTGCTTTTGTCCTATTGGGCATCTCCATCATCTGTTTGCACCTAATAATAATAATAATAATGCATTTGACAGTTGTTACATAAAAGACTGAAATTGTTTTTTGAAAAAATATTAGCTTGATGTTATTTACCTGAGAAATGCGGGATTCTGTCATGTCATCAAGCGTATTATCATTCTACATATTAAATGATCCGAGAGGGGGCGGGGGGCCAATTCGTGAAAGTGTCCATGCTGTCTCTGATGACAGTTTCCAGCCGATGGAGTCAGAATAGTAAGTAAAGCACCCCTGCACACACACACACACACACACACACAAGTATCTCTGCTCATTGTAGCATGCACAGACTCCAGCAGGGGGCAGCATTTCACCCCCCGCCTGGTGGGCCTCATTAGTCAAGTGCATAGGTTTATGAGAGTGAACCGACATAAACACCCAGTTCAGAGTCATGATGATAAAAATCCTAATTGGAGGAGATCTTAATTTGAGCAGAACAAGGCTCTTTGAATCCTTCTATCTTTCTGTGAGTGTGTGTGTGTGTGTCTGCTCCCTCCCTTATCGGCACATCTACCAATTAGGACCTCCATAAAAGGGGAGGCTTGGTTCCAGAAAGTCTGCAGCTATTGCTCACAATCTGGAATAATTTGCCCTTCAACTTCAGTCGCCTCTCGTCTGTGCTCGTACTCAAGTGGGCCCACTCCGGCCAAATTTGGCACGTAGGCATCCTAATTATTTCTTGGTAACGGCATATTATTCTTCATAATCCATTTAGATAGTCAGGAAGTGTAATTCTTCTTTCAGTCTTGTCATGAGTCGTGTATAAGAAATGAGTTATGGCTGACAAAATAAGATTGAAACAGGATGCTTATCTGTGGTGCTCTGCTTTCTCGTACATGATGAAAATATCCAACAGCATCCAGTTCTGATCTGAAGGTTAGAATGATTTGAAGTGCATGGCATCACGGTTCATCGTGATGGACTTGCTTTGTCATTTGCTTTCTAGGAATTAGTTTTAATTTAAAAAATGCCCCCCCCCCCCCCGAGGGAGGGAGACATGTTGGATAGCCCTTCATCTAGCCCCACAGCTCCAGCAACATGTCAGAAGTTCTTTGGTGTTGGTTTTCCTATGTCCTGGCTCCCATCTCCATGTTAGAGTCAAGTCACACCTCTGTCTCATGATCAGATATCTGTGATAATCCAAGGCGAGAAAGCAAATGTACTGTATATCTCTATCCAGTGACTGAAAGAATAAACTCATATTTCATCACGTTGCACTGAGCTGTTCAAGAATTAACACCTTGCAAATTAAAAAGAGAAGAATGTGGCAAGGCTAACAGGCCTCACACCATTAATAATAATCCAGTGGATGGAAAGTTGGCTGGATGGGTAAAGCCAGATAAGATTGCTAAAGCATGAAGCCTTATTTTCAACTCTGGAGACTGTTTAATCCCTGTAAAACTACGCTCATTACCTCTGTGGGAAACAGGGAGATTTGCTTAATTAAGTTGTTAAGAAAGCAGCAAACCCCGCAGCTGTCTGAGACCACGGCAAATTTCATTTGGGAGAAAAACTATGATCGACTGACAAGTGTGTGTGTCCTTACAGCTGTAAGATAAAAATACAACACTGGGTCTTGCAACTTCAGTCATTCTTTACTTTTAATCAGTATCTCTCTGTAGTTGCAGTTTTCTGAACTTTACCTCCGAGTGCAAAGTGTTGGAGAGAAAGAAAACAAGAAAACACATTTTAAGATAAAAATGGCTGTTAAACTCAACAACTCAAGAGTCAGAAATACTCATTCACTCCACCTTATCCCATCAATCACACTGAACATAGCCTGTAACGACTGTTTCCAGAAACCTAGTTGGAGTGCTGTTTGAAAAATCACTTCCACAAATAGCCCAGCCCTACTTTCTACAAAACAGAATAATCTCAAAAATCAGACTTTCGCCCAGACTGGGGAAATAAATTCACACACTAGAGTTAATTCACACTCTGAGTGGACCACTGTATCCCCCTCCTCTGGGGAATAAATCAGGACAAACGTCCACCCTGAGGACGTACAGCTCACAGAGTCAGTGACGTCTGTTAATTTAATGTTAAAACTCATTTTTGTAGACTCGCTTTCATGTGGGGATTTGTTTTCACCTTTTATTTGAATTGTTCATTATTTTCATTAACTTATTACTGCTTTTATGTCTTGAAGTTTTCCTGTGACAGCTCTATTATATTCATTCATTTCATGTGAACACGACCTTGTTTCCAACACTTGGCTGCCTGGCGTCCTTGTCACATTTCATCCTGCTCATTGTTATTTCTCTTTGTTTATTGGTATTATGATTATACAGTAGAAGATTTTCAGAAAGTGGGGTGAAGAACAGAAGAAACTAAAGAAGAAAATGAAATGAAGTAACTACAGACAGGATGCCAGCCGCCAATCACACAACAACAACAATATTACTATTATAAGAATGTAGATTATGTTGTGTTTATTCTATAGTTTAAGGATATTTCTGACGATAAAATTGTTTATATCGTCAAAGTTTTGTTGGCTGCCACTGATGAAATGATTATTTTTATTTATTCAATCCAAAATAAATAATAAATCAAAAAACAACACTTGGTGATGAAACAGCTGAGTTTTTAATTTTTGACCGAGTATCAAATAAACGCCAATCAACGTTCACGTCAGCGGATTGGGGTAACGTCATGATCCCACCCCCTCTCGCAGCAGTGACGTCACTCCACTTCCTCTTCCCACCTTGATTGAGTTGGCGCAGCCGCAGCGTGGAGGTGAGGCTGCCCCCGAGGCCCGGCGCCCTGCTCCGGCAGCGCTGTGTCCCACCACAGGCTGGTTCCACCACAGGCTGGTTCCATCGCAAACTGGTTCCACCGCAAACCGGTTCCACCGCAAACCGGTTCCACCGCGTGTTTACAATGGAGGACTGATTCAAATATGGCGGCCCCAACGGAACAGGTGAGGGACGACGACACAACAGGTGAGTGAGTGAACAACTGACGCGACGAATCAACACCGTCGTGAAATGCACTGCAGGAACAGAAGTATTTCAAGTACAACCAGGGTCCTATGTGAATATAATCAGCGTGCAGGTAAAATGATGGAGCCACGTGTCCTCCTCGTGCTACACAGCCACTGATTGAAATGGCTGAAAGTGGAGTTAGACCAACGTGCCGTTTATTTTAAGAGCCCTGAAATTCAAATGTCTCCATTTATCTGATCTTTTCTTGCATCCTCGTCATTCTAGAAAGGGTAAACATTTTAGCCAACCAGCTGGAGAATAACAAGTATTAATATATTGCATGAATGCTGTTTTTTTTAAAATGACTGTGGATCAGATAATTAAATATTTAAAGTCATTTAAGTGCAAATGTCATATTTTATTCATGGAGGTATATATTCAGTATTTACGCGTGGCACTTTGAATTCACCCGTCACTTTTCAATCACTCAGAGGTGCACAGCGATCAGCCAATCAGTGTGAGTGCGTTCTCAGCTTGCTTTTTTTTCTTTTGTTTGAAACAATTCTCAGAACTGACTGCTGGTGCATTAGCTCATTTCTCATTTCCATCTCCATCCTCACCTTGACTGCGTTCTTTCAGGTTTCTGTTTTTTTTGTTTAATTGCATGACACAATGGGGATAACAACTTGAGGACTGAAGGAGGCTGGGAGTTTTTAATTAAGGTCATTATATAGATTGGAGGAGGATCGGAAGGAACGTAATTTAAACACAGCTCATCACTGTAACCCCGGCTTTATTCTGGGGCCATTCGGCTACGACTGTTATCTCCAGAAGTTTAAATGCAGGTACCTTGCCCTCTTTTTGCTTTGTGGGTTTTCATTCTAAAGGTCAGCTTACTCCTTAATCCTTATTACTCCTGAATATCCACCTGTCTTTGTCCCCCGGTTGCCATTCACTCTGGATCCCCTTCATATATGCTGGTGACTATTTAAGACATTCTTGTCAAATATTTTTTCTCTTTGTTTTTAACAGAATATTTATATTTGATTTGTGGTTCTTAGGTTTCAGACAAGCCATCCTCCATGGTTTTCTTTTTTCTGTCATTTTTAATTTCAGTCCGTTTAGACATTTTGTTGAAAATAATGAGGCCACATTGTGATGTATGAACTTGCTTCCACCTTTGAACACGCACTCACACCTCCTTTTATTTTCTCCTCGCCGCTCTCCCTCTCCTGTCTCCTCACATACCGTCACGCACTGACTCCTGATTGATCATTGCACAGCCACGCACTCGGATGAAATACCTGTGTTTCACAATTCCAGTGTTCACACTCCAGAATGCTGTTATTCCCTTTGTTTTCCTGTATTATTCTTGTCCTCATCTCTCCCCCTCAAACTACATCTCTCTGCCTTCACTCAACTGTCTCCACTTCTGCTTCACTTCCCATGACAAACACCCCCATCCTTGACCAAGCAACCACCACCGTTTCCCCCTCCCTTTACTATCTGTATCTCCCGACAGCCTGCTGTTTTGCATCCATCCATCACCCTGTCTGCGGTGACAAGATGTGGAAATATGAAGGACTGAAAGACAAATGAGTGAAGGTGTCGGTGTGGGAGGAGGAGGAGGAGGAGGAGGAGGAGGAAACCTATTCAGTAAGAGACTTGGCTGTGGAGAGAGCAAGTGAGGAGTGTGTTTCCTATCCTCCTCTTTCTCCCCCTCCCTCTATTCCCTCACTCTCTCTCTCGCTCGGCGCGAGCGTGTGTGTTGGTGTGTGCGACTCTGCTCTCTCCCGGCTCCACTGTTGTTCGCCGCCGCCACAGATGAGCTGGGAAGAGGAGGGAAAGCGGATGTATCTTGCCAGAGGAAAAGGAAAACCGGAGGAGTTTGGATCGGCATGCAAGACTAACCGGCGGCTCTGATCATCAACAGCACTCTCTTGCTCTCCCTCTCTCTCTCTCTCTCTTTCTCTCTCTCTTTCCCTCTCTCCCCCTCTCTCCCCTCCGTGTCTCTCTCTCTCACACACGCTCAGACTCGCACTCTCGCCGGCTGGATGTGTCCTCGCTAGGCTGAACCAGAGAGGTGCTTAGGCTTGGGTTTTTAGTTGGGGGCATGGGAGATCCTGAGAAACCTGGATGTGTATGTGTGCGAGAGTCAGTGTACGCACTCATGCATGAGAGAGAATTACTGCGCGAGTGTTTTTTTTTTTTTTTTTTTTTTTTTTGTCGGGACGCTACACACACACACACACACAGAGGCAGCTTTGATTGGCTTGCGGCTTAAGTGACTCTCACCTCTCCGCTGCGGGGGTGTCACATAAGGAGTTACCTCTGGGGGATTTCCGTCAGTGGAGTCGGGCAGTCCCAGGAGACAGCGGGGAGGGTGGAGGGCCGTTTGGGATTTTTGGATTGTTCAGTGGCTGTGTGTATGAAGATTGTTGTGGTTGTAGCGTGAGCTGCCGGCAGTTTCAGGAACTCTGAGCTCCAGGGAGTGATTGAGTTGAGGTGCAGTGGAGAAGGCAGCCCTGAGGGGAGCATCTTTATCTTTCTTTTACTTTCCTCAGTAATTATTTGACTTCTGGAGCTCTGTGCCTTCCTCTGTCATATTTTCT
The DNA here is from genome assembly GCA_016785235.1 of Pseudorhombus dupliciocellatus. Lineage (NCBI taxonomy): Eukaryota > Metazoa > Chordata > Actinopteri > Pleuronectiformes > Paralichthyidae > Pseudorhombus > Pseudorhombus dupliciocellatus. The sequence continues at coordinate 278,632 of JAFBJW010000042.1, read as the reverse complement.
GTGACTTAACTGGAAATCTCTGTTTCTGTCTCCTTCTCTCCGCCTCTGTTTTCCTCCCCTTACTCCTTTCTTGCTCCCTGCATCTGATCAGTATGGCCCGTTATGTATATGAGATGTGAACCTGAATCATTTATGGACGTTTCCTCTCTGTCTTTTGCAGGTGTGAGTGCACCTGGGGCTCTCTGGCTGGGGAGCTGGAGGGCTGACGATGGATCTGAAGGAGAGCTGTGGCAGTCAGGGGAGCCAGGAGAGCTCAAGCTTACGTCCCACCTCCTGGCAGGCCTTCGCTCACACCAGCACGCTACACGGCCTGCGCTTCATTTTCCCTTATGGTCAGCCCAGCCTGCGCCGCTTGCTCTGGGCCGCGGCACTGCTGGCCTGCCTGGCACTGTTGGCCTTGGAAAGTGCAGAACGCTTGGCCTATTTCCTCTCCTACCCCCACGTGACCAGCGTGGACGCCGTGGTGTCGGGCAGCCTGGTCTTCCCCGCGGTGACCATTTGTAACCTCAACGCGTACCGCTTTAGTCGCCTCACGCGCAACGATCTGTACCACGCAGGGGAGCTAATGGCCATGCTGGACGTGCACCTGAAAATCCCGGAGCCGCACCTGGCCGAGCCGGACGTGCTGGCCTCCCTGCAGGAAAAGGCCAACTTCACCAAATATAAGCCCACGCCGTTCAGCATGAGGGAGTTCATCGAGAGAGTCGGCCACGACCTGGGGGAGATGATGCTGTACTGTCGCTACCAAGGCCAGGAGTGCAGCCACAGTGACTTCAAAACCGTGAGTTCACTGAATCCTCCTTGTCACCTCTGTTCTGAAATGAGTTGCGGGGTCAGAGCGGGAGTTGTTGCCCCCCCAACCCTTTAATGACCACTGTATTTGCGTTTGGTTCTTAGTCTTGCAAGTGTCTTTTCTCCCTGCCAGTAAAATGACTTGATATATGCTGATAGCTGCTGTTTCCCTCCCATGCTGCTGCGCTGGGAGTCTCTTGCTGTGTTTCCTCCTCGGGACTTTACTGTTTGGCTGCGTAGATTGACTCTAAAGATTTGCTCTGCAAATACACCCTCTGCTGTTTCCCTGTTGTTGTTGTTGTTGTTGTGCTCAGCCTTCACGCAATGAAACTGTGCTTACTGGCACGCACAGCTCTGCAACAGGTGTGCAGTATTTTGTCACTGAAGGGGAAGTAATTGTTTTGTCTTTGGCCATGGTGAACAATAAATTCCTCCGAATCCCTCTGCTGCCTTTTTCCCTCCTCTGCTTCTGCAGCCAAAAAGTTTCTTTTCCCCTCTTCCACTGCAATTCACATTATTCGAGGGATGTTTGTTTACCTGCTGGGTTTTCAGTCAGGGGAATCAAATACAGAATTATTTGGATGCTTGCTGTTGTTTTGATAGTAAAAAGCAACAATACGGGCTTGTTGTTGTGCAGCAGCTTCTTGTTTTTGTTGGTCATATGTCAAGAATGTTGGAGAATCTCTAGACCAGGTGTTATGTGGACGAAGGGCAGTTTATTTTGCTGTGCCTAGAAAAGCGAAGTGCTGCTCAATTACGGCCTCAAAACAACATGTTGCATGCTCCAGCTCTGTCCAGTTCAGGTCAATGTGAACGTCAAAGGCGATGGTGAAACAGTTAAAGCATGTGTCTAGTTTTCCTGTAACCCTGTTCTAAGTTGTTCTAAAATACCTGTGGAGGATTGTTGAAGATATTTAGTTTTGAAAGGTATGTTTGTTTCTTTCCTAAGACGAGTTCAGTCGTTTTAACCTCGGCACACAGTGCACTGCGCTCAGGTCTGTGGTCCCTGTGTGCGCACCAAGCGGAACCTGAACCCGAATATTATTCAAAACATTCTGTCTGAACCTGGCCTAGGTCGGTGTCCACACATGTTCAGCGGAGGGTTCACCAGCAGTGTTGTGCAGCTCTTTTCCTGTTGCCTCGATTCTGTTTGGCAACGTTATGATTTCAAATCTGATATGCGACTACATTTATAATTTAAAAGCTTTCGTTGAACATGTAAATGCATTTCCTTTTTGTGGTCTGGCGTTATGGATCTGGATATTAAGGAAACTTTTTTAAGAACAAACTCTTTTGAGAAGCTGTTGCTGAGTGAGGCCCAATGTTTACGATTTGTATTTTTCTGCTTGCTGTTCTCAGAGTTGTCGCTGAGAACCAGGTGCTGCCTCCACTAGTATTTTCATCCTTGTTAGTTTATATTGTTCATCATCGTTGGGTTAATATTAGACGGAATAATATTTATTTCCTTCAAATTGGATATGGTGAAGTTACGGGAGCTGAATCCTGTGTAATCCAACCAGAACTGGGATAATAATATAATACACATGTAACTCTGTCGCTAATTCAGATTTACAGAAAAGTGAGTGGGATCACGCGGCACGCTGGTACAGTCGGCAACATTCCATAACACAGCCTGAGCCAGCGTTTCATTTTTCCTTTAATTACATCTGCCTACAGAGCAGAGGTATCACATGCAGTGTGCATGGTAGTACAGGGTCATTTAATGGGCAGTAGCCTGACTTTCTATTTAAAGCCTGGATGGATGTTCCATCTGACTCAGATCCTGATCAGCGAGATGTTCTAGTGATGCGTGTACAACGTAAACAGCTCTCTGGGATCGTATGTGCTTGGATGAGCTCTGCAATGCGTTTAGAATACTCTCTGCTGTCATGATTGGACCTCAGCTATATCCAACCCAAGATAGTTAAAGCTCCTATGCCTGTTACACTTGGACTGATCCTGTCATACGCAGAGGTGCTCGGTGCGCACACGCTAATTGGTATTTCATGTTATCCTCAGTGATGTGCTTTTCATGCCTCTGGACAGGTGCTCCCCCCTGGAGCTGTGATCCATAAGTGAGCAGGTCCCTGCTCCTGTCTGCGAGGAGAACATGTGATTTTCATAATTCCGTTCTGTTGAGTCTTAAGGGCCGTGAATGGCAAGCTTGCTGAGCCCTGTCCCCATCGTCAGCCGACCGAGTCTGTTTGACTCCCCTTAGTAACCATCTTGCATGTTTTCTGACGTGCCTTTGACCTCAAGCTGGGTTCAAAGATAATCGCGTTGACAGAGAGGCCACTCCAAGGCACCGTCATCCTCTTTGCCCTCTGCCTGTTGCTGCTGCCAAGCTCCTCCCGACTTCTCCCCACTCCTCTCTGATGACTTGCTCTGTCTCTTCCCTCTCTGTCACTGCAGCGACACACCTCCCCGGCGCCTTCTGAAAGCAAAGAAAAAAAAAACAATCACACACACCCAGGTTCCCAAAAATAGAAAAGTGCACGCATGGATGCACTCAAAGACGCATGCATTCAGATAAACACACTCACACACACAGAGCCACTGAGATGTATGTATACATGACAGAGCACAAGCTCGCAGACGGACGCCATTTCCATGACACTCCAGGGACCCGAGTCAGCGTTTGAGTGACATTGTGATGAATGACCGCGGGGAGGATCGTGGGGTTATGGGAGTCAATGTGATGTGACTGATGGAACTGGAGCAGCACTGCACAAATGGAAAATGGCATCGGCGTGTGCGGTTCCACCTATAAGCATGTTTTATGTGTCTCCTCAGACGTGCAGGCTGCTCATCTCCTTAATTCACACGCTCATACGAGAGCAGGTCTGCAACCCAGCCGGCCCGATTCATCCTTAATCAGCACTTTGGTAAACTTGTTATTTTGATGATTCTAGAAAGGAGGGCACGTCTGGAGCCAAATTCAGCAAACTGGAAGTGAAGAGACGGCACACAAGCCGTCTTTCAGCCTGTTTAGAAGATGCTTTAAATCCAGCTTGCCTGCTTCATGTTGGTAACGTGTGACTGAGGATCAGTCAAGTGTCTCTCAGAGGAGGAAAAGAGAGGCAGATTATGAGTTAACATAAAGTTGTATGGACCCTTTAATAGAGATTTGACGACCCCTCCAAACATCAACGCACAGTCAGTGAAGTTAGGTGAGTTAGGATCTCGGTGCCGGATCAAACCCTAATATTTTCTTGCGGTAAAAATTGTGATTTCGATTGCAATCGGAAAACGTAATCGTAGAAGAGTTGTGATGACACCGTTGTGAGTTAATCATGCGCCATGTGTTGGAATTAGCGACCGCTCTCTCCCGCCTGTGTTTGTTTTTGGCTGCGTGCGATTACAGCCGTGGTTAAACGCTGATTGATCACACTGACAAGCCGCATCAGTGTCAGCTGCAGCGGATTACCCCAGTGTGCCTGCGCTCGCTGCATGCCTCAGTCACATAAATATAAAGACCCCTGGAGCACTGCGGGCCAGGGAGGACCCTATCACACATCACAACCCCTAATGGGAAACCTGATCGCAGCCAGACCCTGAGCTCTGTATCACACAGACACTAATTAGCCAGTCGTCTGTTCCCCTTACCGCGGCTGTGTTGGATCAGTGCTGCAAATGTAATGGTGCTGGCTGTTTACAGCGACGGCAATTAGCCATTACACACAACCCATGGCCTTATCTCTTCACTCGCTGATTATTGCACGGCTCGATTTGCCTCGCTCTCGCCAGCCCGGTCGCACAAACCCACTGTCATTGGGAGGACTGGGTTCTTCTATAATCTATCCTCCCACTCCTCCTCTGGTCGCTGCATCACGCTAACTGCATTTCATCATCTCTGGATTCATTTCTCAACATGTGAAAGCCCGTCGCATCACATTAGGTTTTACTGGGTGTACTGTATTAATCACTAATGTGGCATTACCATGGCATTTTACGTCCCCGGCGGCATAATGTCTGAGTCTCTCAAAGGGCACGGAGAGCACCGCCGCCAACCGTGAGCCCGCCACGCTGAAACACCCTGAAGAGGCAGCGGCAACCTGCGAATAGCTGGAGAGCAGCCACAGACTGACAGCTCGCTGTGGATAGGTGATAATGCTGCAGCTGTTTGCAGTGGTGAGGCTCTTCTTCTTTAGAGGTGCTAATAAACTCTGTGTTGATGTTGTTAGGGTGAAAGCAGCAGTAATTTGTCTTGAAGAAATGTCCTCATCTTCAAACAGGCTTCACATGGAGTCAGTCCTGTGTGTGTGTGTGTGAGAGACATCAGGCATTAAAGGCCCAGTGTGTGGGCTTCAGGAAAATCCCTCAGCAGAAATACAATATTATCTCTATATTAAATCAATTATCAATTATATTATAATTATTTCATGTGATGTCTTCTTTTGTATATAATCACATGAGTCATTATGTTTCATGATCTTCAATATTTGCGTCATTAGGAGCGTGTCTTTCAACTCTAGACTGGGCCATTCACTTTCATCTTTTTCTTCTTCTACTGTCAACACGTCACAGTATTCATTTGACCGAAATATCAAACCTTTACAGATAGAGACCATCAAATCCTGGATTTCCAAACTCGGGGGGGAAAAAAGTTCAGACCCAAATTTCTGGATGTCCATTTCTTAGAACAACAGCTCTACTGTCAAATATGCAAAAAAAAGGTCAAAATTAAAGAGCAATTTACATTTTTTTTTTTTTTTTAAATACTTCTTGAATTTTCTTTCTGAAATGAAATTTGTAGCAACAGTTTGCTCCAACCGGAAAATCGAGGATTCCCTGTAGTGTCTTCAGTTGATGCGCTCCACTTGCTCCACACCTGGTCACAAGTGTGTCTTGCTGTGTCAATGCAGATGATGACTGCATGAGCGTCCAGTGGTCACACGTGATTTCATGCAGCTTGTGGCGACACTGTTCCTGCCGTCTGTATTTTCCCTGTCCCCCTTCACGTCTCAGTCTTCTTCGTCGCCCCTCCATTATTTACCAGAGTCTGAGTCCAAGTGTTAGTTGCTCGGATCGGATGTTGGGGGAGAAAAAATGCCCCTCACGTGCCCCTCTTAAGCAGGTTGACAGGCTCTTCTTGGCTTCCTTTTTGTCCACCTGTCGGCCTGTGTTTAATCTCTGTAGGCTGCCCGGGCTCTCTTTTGATCTCGCTGTTCAGACTCACCTGAGAGCTGTCTGCCTGAAGCCCTCGGGGGCTGTTTGCTGGGGTAAAACGATTTTGACTGCTTTAATGGGAAGGGACCAGTGCTTAAATGATATCTTGATGTGTAGAGTTACAGTGTTTCTCATCATTTGGTCTAAATGGGTCACAATCTATGACCGTGTGCTCCTCTGCTATTGATCCATCAGTGTTTTTAATTGAATTAGTTAATGAATCACACTTTACATCCCCTTTAAATGTTGCCGTGCATCATTGCTCAAACTAATTGTGATGTTGGATGATTTGAAGAGCTGGTGTTATTCTCAATCCAGACATTTTTCGCCCCCTGTTACTTCTGTCTACCAGAAATACCAGTCTGAAACTTTTAAATGTCAAGATATCTTTTCAACAATGCCAGACGCCATAACTGTCCCCGCCGCCTCCAGGTGCTGCCGCTGTTCTGCTGGAACGGATCTCGCCATGCGTGTCAGGACAGTGTGAGGCTTTTTGTCAACACGATGCCCCCCGTTCACGACAGCTTGACTGTAACCTGCAAGTATTGGTCCCATGTGGCCAAAGTTTGAACGATTGTCTGTGTCGGCTGCTTTTTGTTTGACAGGGAATTTTATTGAATGCTGTGAATCCACCACTAATTACAGGCTGAATGAATCATGAGTCTGTTTATTTACAACACCAGAAATCAATATGAGACATGGTGTTTGTCAGGTATAGGGGTATTTTTGAAAAGGGAAAACATTTGAATACTATTATTAAATCTCGACTGAGTTGCCATGAAGACGGTGTTTGCCATCATCTGCTACTCAGCACACACACACACACAGTATCACTGCTCCTTGTTAGTTACACAACCAAGCAACACACACCTCATCTCACGCCGCCTTTAACATGCATTCTACCTGGCATGAGACGGCACCACTTAGTGTCATTGACCTTCCTCCAGTCCACTGTAATCATGACACACAGCTCGATACTGAGCTCAACCTGCTCCACGACTGTCTGCGCGCCACTCGTCCGCACGCTGAATAAATGTCCACACAGCTCCCGTATCAAACAGTGCCTCCGCTGCCCGCCTGCTGTCAGTACACCAAGTCACAGCAAGTCAAAGTCTCCACCTGCCAGCCTTCCAGCATCGGCACTGATGCTGACAATGATCGCTTCACAGGTTCGCACTCAGCTCGCCAGGAACACCAGCCGGCATCACCACCAGTGGTACGGGAAACGGTGCTGCAGCATGACATGATGGAGACGGTTACTAATGGTACTAGTCGCCCCGTGGTGCCGCGTGTGGTTTCTCTGAAAGCAGTTTGGATCCAGATCCGAGGACATCTAACCAAACGTTCCCTGAATTATGGATGAGGAGGGAAACTGAGGCAGCAACTGACAAAGCAGAACTAAGTGTCAATGCTGAAGAGAGAAAGTAAAGAAGGCAGAGCTGACACAAATTTAGCCAGATATTATGAGACTGAGAGAGAATATTAGAACAGAACCGAGAGGTGGAAAAAGAGAAAAGTACAGCTGACGATGGAATAAATTTAAGTAAGTTAATACATTTGTTTGCACTGATGTGCGGCTGTTCAAACACCATGTACATGAATATTTTCTTTAAGATGTCATCACTCCAAGTGCTGGCCAGTTAGATGTAAGATGAGATGATTTGCTGAACTTCATCTCAGACCCGGCAACACCAGCACATTTCATCTGGCTCGAACTTCAAAATCTCAAAATCTGTCATCACCACCTGAACGTGTTTTCCTCCTGAGTGAGGTAATGGGGGCATTCTGTGCACTGCCTGTTTTCCCCCCCCTGCTTCATTGTTTTTCCTCTTGTGTCCACGTGGAAACAAGGTTTTGTGAGTGTTCGCCTGCAGGCAAGATCTGGAGAATGTGTTATACAGAGGACTTAGGAGACAGAAGACAAAGTCCACCCATCGGACTGTGTCTCACTAAAAAGCAATAACCAAGTTGGTAAAGTTGATTCTCTCCAGAGTGCAGCCAGCAAACATATGAGGGAAGCAATGAAGCGTGATGAGGTTCAGGATGTTGTTGTCATTTATTAATACATTTAAATAAATGTTATTTACCTTTCTGTCTTACTGCAGCACACAACTGCTAAATCTGACCTTGTGGGCTTGTGTGTGTCTGTGTGTTTAGGCTTTCCTTTGTAATTATAGTGGATGCCAGCCATGCCCCCCCCCCGTCCTCCTCCTCAGTCTCATGGGTCATAAGCTAAATCTGAGTAAAGCTCAGGTTTATTGACACATTAATTTGCACCAATTCTCTGCCGAACCATCCAAGAGCCTTGCTGCGATGAAGGCCGGGTGTGGTGTGAAAGAGAAGAGAGAGTGAGTGAGTGATACTGTAATGTATGCATGTGGATCGGTGCATTGTTCTCTTCAAGTGTGGTTGTGTGATATGACTGCAATGCATTGACGTCACTTGATATTTGACATACAATGATGCCGTCTCCCCTGCCTTTTCTGTATATGTGAGCCCTGTCTTTGCACATATTAAGATGCATCAGCAGTTGTGAGCTCTTTGATTCTTCAGGATTTTATTGCTTCATGATGCTGTGGACAATTTAGGATTGTTTGGACCATTTAACCATTGGTTTTTTTTTTTTGCTCTCTTACATGAACTGCCTCTGTCTCAATTGACATGATTCCTGCGTAGGTGGTGAGAGGTTTGTGGTGTTTGAGTTTGTTGTGATGACTGGTCTGCAGCATAATTTGCATAGTGCAGATTTCTTGTACGTGGCAGATTTTGAATACCCATGCAACAGAATAGCCCCTCCTGTCTGCATGATTTTGTCGAGGCTGCTTAGCGACCTCCTTGTGTTTGGAACCACCCGGCTATGTGCCGCTTTTATTCTCCTCAGTTTTTTTGGGTGTTGCTTTCATGCCTGCATCGAGGCAGGGTGGAAAAACACAGCGCTGCTCAAATGATGAGACAGTACCATGCAGAGTGATTTGCGACATAATTAAATGAACGCTGGAGCATGATATGAAATATTAGACTTTATAACTAATTATAAAAAGAACAGGGATTATTATTTTTATACTCAGAAGTCTGCTTGAAATCCATCTTAAGAACTCGCCACATCTTTTTCTCCTCTAGCAGCCTTGAACATGATGCATTCTTTCATTCGGACAGACCAAAAGATTTGGAGAAATAATGAGCCACAAGTGCCCGTCTGAGTCTGAACACATTTACTTGGCCTCATTCATAGGCTGCTAAGAAAAGACGTTATTTAAATTCCAACATTTTATAGGAAAATAATTCCACCTGGCTTCAGGACCATGGACAGCTCTTGGCCGACGCCAAGGGACCCATATACAACGCCACTAAATCAACTCACAGGATTCATTTGGGCTATTTTCATGTTTGGGCTGTAAAAAGTTATGTATTACAGTTTTTACCGGCGCTGTCAGTAATTTACTGCTCCTCCCTGTGTCACTCGCACTGTGCACTACCAACAGTATTTTCTGAAACACTAGGTGTTGATACTTTTTTAATATCTGGAATTGTCACGTTTAATAATTTGTTGTTTTGCAGAAGACAAAACAAAGACTCCACAGCGGTTATTATCTTATTTCCCTACAAAGAAAGAACCAATGGGTGTGGGATATGATGCATGATGATTGCACTTCAATTATGGGAAAATAACGCAATCAATCATTTGACCGTCATTTAATTAAAATTGTGTTTTTATTTCCTCTGCCAGTTGTGAGCGACGTGTGCTTTGCTCTGTCTGATACAGTATATGCATATTGATTTTTCCTCTGCTCTCTTCGCGTTTCACCCAATTAAAAACTACTGCAAAGCCTGGTTTGAAAGGCTCACCATTGAAGCGGCCTTCGTGTTAACGATACAGTTGTGCCCTGTGTGAATGGCAGGCCTCCAATATGGAGGTCATAAATGCTCGGAATGCTGGCTCAGCTCTTGTCTCCTCACAAGGTCAACGGTGAAGAATTTTTTTCCTCCCTCATGCACTGAAACGTCTCACCGTTCTCACCTGTCGTCCCATTTTTTCAATCCGTTTGATCCATATAACCGATAAAATGCACAGTAACGTTATCTGAGACAGCACAGGGATTAAAATGAGCAGATATCACAACAGCAGAACACCGCGCTGTAGTTTCCAGCTAATAAATAATGTGCGATTTGCAGGATTTGGTGTCAACTCCTGCTGGTAAACTGACAGTTTAGAATTCAAAATTTGCACCGTTCTGATCTCTTCACTTTCTTTCCTGCACAGGAATATTATTTTTGTCTGACGTGCGATGCGAGAAACACACTTGCTTACTGTCGGAACAAAAACTTAACCTGGGCATATGTCTGTTTAAAAAAAAAAAAAAAAAAAAGCTTCTGCTGCAGTGAGAAGAAAATGTTTTTTTGTTGGATGACGACGAGAAAGAATTGTCTCTTTTGAATGATAAACGAGTTTATATTCGATTACAACTGTGTTTTTAGTTGTGTTAAACAAGACAGGGGAGAAGATGCAGCTGGAATATTTTCACACAAAAAGCTGGAGTCTGAAACTGGAGCCAAGTATGTCAGTGTGACGTTTGGTGTATGTTGTCTGCTGAAGCAATAATCGTAATGTTGTTCTGGTTTTCTTTTTTAAGTCACATCTGACCCCCACCCCCCTCTCAACTGCCATGTGCTCCTTTCAGTTTCTGATAGAACATCACAAAGTAACTCCTCTGCCAGTGACACATTAAGAAACCTCACTCTGTTGGAAGTGCAGAAACACTCAGCTCACGTTTGTACACTGGTGTTACATGTGGCAGTTCACTTATCACAGACTAGATGAGACAGTGGTGTGCAGCAAACACACAACAGCCAAGATTAAATATAGGTCTGTCAACATGTGACGCTGATTTCACAAACCAACATGTTATTGAATCACCAGCTGCGGCAACTTCGCGGCGATGAGGAGGAGCAGCCTTCAGTATCTCCCTGATCTCACTTGTTGCCACCATGGTTGAAGAATATGAATAGAAATCATTCTGAAATCCAAATTACCTTTTCAAGACATATTTTCAAAGAAACTCAAAAAGAAATATCTTTCTTTTCATGCTAATGTACTGTGTTGAAGTGACAGTATTCTAAGAATCGTCTCGCTGGTGTGAACTGGATGAGCTTTTACGGGGAAATTACCTTTAGCACTGTGTGCTGACAGCAGCAAAAAGACAAAATATTTTCTTTTCATCCTGCTTTTCGACATACAGCAACCCGTTTGTGTTAGGGCTGAGCTGAACCTTCACCTGCTTCACAGTGGCTCAGTATTTAGGTCAGCTACAGAGCAGCAGACATATTCCCGTCTTGCAGCATCAGTGGCGAGCATGAATGAATCTAATAGTTATTGTCTCCCCTCTGCTTTGAATTGACGGCATCGTACCTATCAACTCTCCCCTCTCTCCTTTTCACTCCCCACAGTCGGTGAGCAGGTTTGATTATGGTTGCCCTACTATGACAAATGAATACTATGAATATCATATTTCTACAGAGAGCTGTCGGCCAGCTGAGAACAAATTGCTTCTTTTCTATTGTGTTAATTAAGAGGAGTGATGTTTTGTGCACATTTATCCATGGGGTGTGCTTAAATTTGGCTTTAATCAAAAACACATTACCTCCTTTCAAAATAATAATAATCTTAACTAATAGAGCAATTTTCAAGTGCTTTGCAAGGCACTTATTGAAACAAGCGTAACAATCATCATAATTAAAGGCAAATCATTTTAAAAGTGAAAAATAGGAAAGTCTCTCTTGAGTTTGTTGAGTGGAAAGATCATCTCAGAGCCTCCGGGTCCAGACTGCAAACTTTCCCCTTGGCTGTTCAGTGTGATAGAGCCAGTGCTTGGAAAGGTCAGATATATAAAATGGAGTCCCTTAGAGGGGATCCATAAATATTTCACATCTGTCCTTATACAGAGTCGGAGCCAGGGTGATGATGCCAAACAAGAGTTGAGGTGTAAATGGTAAACATGTCTGTCTAATGAGTCATCAGATAAAATGTGAATCAGATTCTGTCACAGTTCATTTCAGGTTCTGAGCACCAGAGGATTTTTGAAAACACAAGAAACCACGGATGTAATGACACATTTAAAGGTTTTAATCTTATCTCCATAACACTTTAATTTAGAAACAATTTCACAGTGGCGATTCCAGAGACTTCAAATCTGTTTTTTTTTCCTCTGTTTATTTGTTATAATGGTTGGCAAACACCTTGTAGGTGATTTTTTTTTTCTGTCACCTCCTGAACTAGAGAATGGAAAACTCAATTGAACGTGACAACAGAAGAAAAAAAACATGTAGGTGGACGGACGTTGTGTATTTTGCAAGTAATAGAGAAAAATGGACTTGGGATGAACTCAGGGCTGCGAGGGCGTTGACAGTTTGCACTGCGAGACGGAGCTGATTTGAGAGATTATTGTTCATTTTCGTTGCAGCTACTCTCCATCCAGTTGGTGATGCTTCCCGTTCAGCTCGCTTTCTCGCTCTCCACTTCACGATTATTTGGACAGATAATCGCCACGGAATGACCTCCAGTCTAATTATCCTCTCGTGAGCAGCAGCCTTTAGGGGCCTGGGAATGAGAAACCATTTGCAGATATATATATATATTGAGATGTCATTAAATATTAATTAATTCTTTGGCTTTTGCTCATGGTTGAGTTTGTTTTTCCATGAAAGATAAATAGATGAATAAGCAGATTTTTATTTCCTCTGATATTTGGCAAGATGAGGAGACCTCTGCCATGAAGGACTTAAGGAATTTTCTTTTCCTTATTAATTCATAAGATTGAACATTATCCCCAATAGCCTAACATCGAGATATATAAAGAGGTTTATTTTGCCAGGAACCACCAATCGACCACTTTTATATCATCTCTTAGAACCTATTGCTCTGTGTGTACACAGAGATTTCAATGGGAAAAAAACATCTGTACTCCTTGTATTATATTTTATTTTTCTTCTACCCTGTGCCTCATTGTTGTGAGTTCAACAGACCTGATCAATACAACAGAAACCCATAATTTATCTAACCTTAGCAGTATGAGAGGGGAAAGCTGTGGGCTCCGGCATTCTCATGCAAATTGCAATGATAATTATTCCCAGAGTGGCTTCCTCGCCCGCCTCAATTACATTCCAGTCAAGTCAGAGAGCCCGATCGGCTTTAGGCAAAGGAGAGATGAAAAGAAACATGTGGAGACAACTAGAGAGCCTGGATATTGAAAAACAGATCTGTGTGGTGAGGCCGAGCTCTTAATGGCTCCGGGGCGTCAAAACTTGGAGATTTTTTTTTTTTTTTTGAAAAAGATAGATCATCACCAAGGATGGCAAAATGACTCAGGCTCTTCTATAGAAAGTGTGAAGGGGAGTTGGGATGAAAGATCAGGAGACATCATTACAGCAAAACTGGTGGAGGCCATCAGCATGGAGGGAACAGATAAATCTCTGACATCAGGGGGAGAAGTGAGAGGCACGGCTCCACATCCAGGCTGTACTGTATGCAAGTGACCAAAAGCAAAGTAAGAGAGAGAGAGAGACGGGGGTTTTGGGGGTGGTGCTGAGAAAAATCTCTGCCGGAGCTCCCTGCTGTGGCTCAGGGGGCTGCGCTGAGTGACTCAGGCGGTGGTGATAAAGCTGTTATCCTCCGCCTCCTCCTCCTCTCTGCCATTGCACCCAAACACCTCACTTTAGGCTAAACGATGACAGGTAATTATTGCATCAGGCTGCACAAATGTGCTCCTCTCTCACTCTTCCCTGTCTTCCCTATATGCAAGCACGTGCAGGGCCTGATGTACAGTAAAGCAGCAGAGGAGTGGGACACGTGACGCAGGAAGCTTGATTATTCCAATGTGTGCGGATGCAAATAGATTTTCCTCAACACCTTGTAAACGCTCTCAAGGGTGTGTGTCTTTTGTTTGCATATATGTGGGTGTATCCTGAAGGCACCCTCATTTGTCAAGAGCCGCACCAGCCAGCGAGGATTAGCACGATAGGTGGTTATGAGCTGAAAGAACAGAGACGCTGGTTATGAGCTCGGGGAGCGAGGGGATTGGCAAAATGGGGTCTGAGGGCGGAATTGTTTTCACAGCATCTTCATATCCTAAAAAACCAACGCTGTCCTGAAAGTAAAAGTACTTTTTAAAAAGTCAGAAACCCGTGGGCACCGAGCTGAGCGGCCGCAGACCGAGAGGTTTGCCTCCGCTCGCAGCTAAACCCCGTCTCCTTTCTGCACGGGCTGTTTGTTTACCCTATGAGCTGCTTTGGTGCTCAGCGCCCCATCATTTGATGTTTATATTAAAACTTTTAAGGACGACCGCTATTTCTTTTTTTCCCCTTTACACATAGACATCACTCATGATAGGGAGTGTGACTCTGCCTGTGAAAACACTTTCATCACTGCTTCAGGGGAGCTTTGTCAATGCTGAGTAAAAATGACCTTGGAGATATAACCACGATTTTCTTGGCTTGGCCGCAGAGACTATAAATTTAAAGCAGAGAGCCAGCATGTGGAGTTTGAAGGATATGGGCATTTAGCAGGCAAGGAGTGTTTAATGAGAGATGAATAATGTGATGACATTTACCCTCATTTAGGACTAAAAGTGAGGCGATGGATACCTCGTATTTTCTTCCTACTTTCTTTATTTGCTGTTTGACATGCAGTCATTAATTAAATCCTCATGTCCCTGTCTACACTTTGTTTTAGTTACAACACAGTTGTTCCACTGATTGCCTCATTAATGAAACTCATCCTTTGTTGTGCTCATTTTCCTGCAAACATCTCCAGCAGCTGAGAGGGAAGCTCTTTATTTAAGGTTAGTTGCTCTCTGAATAATAAGACATCAAATAACAAATTCATTCAGAGAAGAATTCTATCTTAATACCACTCAGCGATTGCTCCTAGATCTGCAGGCTCCCCTCTCCTCTCCACGATATGACTTTTCAATGAGTACGAACATTTTATGCGTCTTAATTAAAGTCCTGCTAAAGAATGTCTTGGGGGAAAGCCTGCATGTTGATGTGATTGTAGTTTCTTTCCCTGGATACGGTCCAGTGGCCACTGCACGTGGACAGAAGCCAGGCGGTTAAAGGTGACATTATTCTAACATCCATTTATTGGTGTTGGTATTACACCTTAGACCAAATTGCGGACTTTATAGGAACCATTAGGAAGATTATACCGGCATCAGGAACTGGATGTTTTTGAGGAAATAGATGCGGCTATTATTAAATTGTGCCTGGGGCTCTCAGAAAGAAAAAAAAGAGAGAAACCCACATCATTTGAATTTTTCTAATGAGCTAATCTCTTCACCTCTTATATATGATAAAGAAAAGTGCATTCCATCCTCTAAATACTGACTCGGCCACGAAAGCATTGAGAAGTTCAGCCTACAGGGACTGGTTGCCAGTTACATGGCTGACCCGCCGGGCAAACAAATAAAAATGAAAACCTTCAAATTAAAATTAAGAATAACTCAAACTTGAACATAAAACATTCGCTGCATAAAGTATGGACACAACTATGACCTCTGGGAGTTTTTACAGTGTCGTCCACCCCATTAAATAACAGTGAGCTAAGCTAAATAACAGAACTCGAGTCCAGCTCAAGCCCTCTGAAACATTTTTAATAAAAGCAGAGCCGTGTAGTCTTTGCGAGAGGAGAATTTATTGAAAACAGAGTTGTATTGATTATTTTCTTTGCCTCTTTTTCCTTGGTGCATATACGCCTCGTGCCCTAAAGGTGTTTAAGAGTTTTGTAATTTTCCATTGTTTTAAAATGTTCAGGGTATATTTGTTACACAGACAAGTCCAATTTATTTTAAGCCTGGTGTTGTGGAGGGGTAGGTGTGCGCTCTCTTTTCAGCATTCCTGTAACTGGTGTTGTGTTTAGCCGCTGTGGCTCCAGCCAGTTACTTTAGTTATTGTATTCATCACAGTGCTTAATTACCTGCTGTTCATTTAAACCCACACTAGTGCTGATCAGTGACTCAAAGCTCTCTCGCTTAATTTAGTAAAATTCCACAGCTGTGCACATTCAATTCCAATCTGCAGTTTAACCGATCGTGGGGTCAGCAGCTGCGCAGGATTTTCTAACTGAACCGTGCGAGCAGGGCACGCACTTGGACTCTTTCTGACTGTGTGGAAATCAGATGTTTTCATCCTGTTCGTGCAGGAAGCAAGATGCCTCGCTCTTCAGCTGTTTCCAATCATTATCTCTGGGAAAAATACTACCTATGTACTAAATCAGTCATCGACAAGCAGAGCTGGTATCTGTTGTGTTGCAGGATGACTGAAGGTTGAGGCTGGTGCTGTCAATGACACTGTAAGAAAAATTGGGGGCGTATAGCGAGAGTTAAAAGTCGCTGTGGCACTGGCTCATTGCAGAGATGAGAACAAGGGAATGCTTTTAACTGCTGATCCCTGTGGAACAAAAACTAAAAAGACTGTACTAAATCAAATGAAGTGGCTGGCAGAATGATCCAAGACTCAAACGTCTGTAATAAGAGAGCTTTGTAATTGTTGTGTACATCATGTCTATACTTAAATCTGACCTTATAAAGCCCTGTTTTTACTTCCATCTACCATCTGCCCAGCTGCAGTGGAGATTTATTACAGGCTGTGACGGTGTGGCCGGTACTGCGTTCACCATGTTAGCCTCTGTCTTTGTGGACATGTGAGACAGTGTCGTTCATGTCCCAGCTGCTGAGGGAGGGGGTTCAGACAGACACACCATCATATCGCCCATCTTTCCATAAAGTCTGAGTCCAAGCTGTCTCAACCTTTATGAAATATGAAAGAGAAGTTGCTGCAGTCTCACCATTTGCATTACCTGCAGCCAATCTTTTTTTTTTGCACTTGCTGGTGGAACTTTCTGCCCAACTACCTGTGAAACTGGCTGGTATCAAATAGAGCAGATAAGGGTGCTGTATCTCCATATGCTCACTGCACCAGAACCACATCGCTGCTCGGCAGGATACGCTGGTGCAACACAGCTCACTCACTCCATGGATATTTAATGTGTCTCTTTTTGCTCAGTCATATTCTGAGAAAAAACATTTCTGTTTTTGTTTTTCATCACATTTTCCTCTAATAAGGGATCACACTCATGCTACTCTGTCTACAAGGATTCTAAAGCTCCTCATCTATATCGTTCATGTAGCTGCTCCTATTTGAGGAAAGCTTCAGATATTCAAGAAATGTCATCTTATTATAAAAAAACATCCTGTGACAGTGAGTCACATTATCAGTGTCATCTTATCATCTTTCATTTGAGTGACATGAAAGTATCAGTGGCTGTCTGATTTGTTTTCCATGTTTGTGTATAAAAAAAGC
This sequence comes from Pseudorhombus dupliciocellatus, assembly GCA_016785235.1. Lineage (NCBI taxonomy): Eukaryota > Metazoa > Chordata > Actinopteri > Pleuronectiformes > Paralichthyidae > Pseudorhombus > Pseudorhombus dupliciocellatus. Next base: position 261,319 of record JAFBJW010000042.1, on the reverse strand, counting down.
CTTCAAGTACTTTATTTGTAACACGAGATTGGGTTGTAGTATTACTGTATATTGGCCACAGGGATAACTGATTACAGACTGTGGTATTGATGAGCTCACAGTTTATGGGTTCTGCTCTCAGGACTGGAGAAATTAAGAAAATCGATTTCCTGTTTGTTATGGGGACCTAAGAGTTATCCTTTGCTCATTTCAACTGTTTCTGATAGAGACATCCCGTGATGCAGACAGCATCACAGTAGCCTACACACTCTACCCGCCCTACTCAGTGTCTCGGTGCAATCCCAGACCCACATTTTCTTCTGTCCGTGGTTCTTGAAGTCTTGACTCTTTGGGCTTGGATCTGACCTTGGGGATTTAATTTGAGATTTAAATGATAATCACATACCTTTGCAAAGCAGACTGCAGCTTCATCACTGTCCACTGTAACTCATTAACTTACAGATGGGCTTAAACTTAACTGGGTGCTCCTTGCATACTGCAGTCAGTACTTGTCAAAGATGTTCTAGGAGAGGAGAACTGCCACTCTGTCACTCTACCATACCACTGGGACTGTTCAACCGTTGGAGTGCTTTGCCTTATGGGAGATTGCTTCTGTGAAATTCGTATCAAATGTAGAAGCTGTTATTAAGCTCACAGTGTTGGGCTCCACATATCAAGGCTTGATATATGAAATGCCTTTTTCTTCTTCACAGCCTCACTGTGAACTCACTTTTACAGGTTGTCAACATCAAGTATTCTCCTTGTCTCTGTGTAGTTTAGTTCTCTGATGCCTCCATTAACCACATAAAGATTTAAGAAATGATTTTAAAAAGTCATTATGCTGCTTGTCTTTGTGTCTAATTCATAAGCGTGTCGCCGTGAACCAGTTTACCCGAGTCGTGTGGCACTTCTTTATCAAGAAGATATTTTTTTCCTCTGTTTCTCCTCCTTTCATCTCCAGGACTCAGTTGTTGTCTGGAGTGTCATCGCATCCTTTTGAAACCCCAGTTGCCATCCTGAAATGACATGCATGGTATTTGTGTGTCGGTTTACAATGCACATGAAGGGTCACCGGTCAGTCCTCAGTGACGGCAAAGAGAAAAAGTGATGAATTATTCTTGTGTTACTGAGACAAAGCCTGTCCTTCAGAGAGATGCTGTATTAGTGCGAGGCTGTTTTTTACATCATCTGTAGACATGTGAAGAATAGGCAATGTACTCGGATGATTCTGAAAATGAATAGAACAACCACAAATACTGCTGTGTTGACCCTTTTAAGATGTGGTAAACACACAATCTATTTGTCAAATAGAATCTTTTGACAGGCTTGCCTCCCCTCCAGAGCTGGAGGACCACAACCTATGAGATTATCATGCAAATGGAAATGTATTCCACACATCTCTTAAAGTGATGGACTCACAAGTAAGCATACATTTGCACATTTCACAACAACATTACTGCTTGCGACATTCATGCAAATATAGACATCAGTGCATGTATACATAGCTTACATTCAAGCAGTGTTACATACTGTGTAATGCATTGCTTACCTCAGGAACACATGAGGGCATTTGGGACGAGTGTTGACTTGGATTCAAAGTTGAAGGGGCTGGATTTTGTTGGTTATTATTTGTTGGTGTTTTATTCTAGCTAAGCAAGAATACTGTACCTAGTGTGCTACGTTATGGGTGGATAGAGTCTGTTAAACTGAAAGATTGGGTACAGGTTTGTACAAATATTGGTTTCAAACTTGTCCCTACACAGTTTCCATCTGTGTCTTACAAGTAGGGGATCCATGCTGTAACACAGTGAAAGATCCTGAGGTGTATCTAGGTCACTCGTGTAATGTTGAAAATAACTTTCCTTTTCTCAACGCAGTCTTCCAGGGAAAACTACATGACAAGTGATGATGGCCGATTACTAAAGGCAGCCTGTCCCTCTAGTCCTACCTTTTTAAAGATTCATGTCTCTGTCCTGGTCTTTGAGTGCACCATCTGTGTCTTACAAGTAGGGGATCCATGCTGTAACACAGTGAAAGATCCTGAGGTGTATCTAGGTCACTCGTGTAATGTTGAAAATAACTTTCCTTTTCTCAACGCAGTCTTCCAGGGAAAACTACATGACAAGTGATGATGGCCGATTACTAAAGGCAGCCTGTCCCTCTAGTCCTCCCTTTTTAAAGATTCATGTCTCTGTCCTGGTCTTTGAGTGCAGACCACAGGCCTATTTCTGGAAGTATGCATCAAATGTCCCCCCCCCCCCAAAAAAAATCTGATGCTTATCAATTTTTAGTTTTCAAGATCAAATCTCCTTTCTTGTAATGTTGTTCTGATCAAATGGCGTTATGGAGATTATCTGAGCCGCCACACTGAGGTCAGCCTGAGTGTTTGTAGTCGGTTCTTACTTGAAAAAAGCTATGATTGATCACATTAAATCTGCTCGCTTTTCACCTCAGCACCAAGTCCTTGGGTAAAGCACTCAGCTGCTTCATGTGCCTGTTTCAAAGTCTTGTATTCTGTCGACAGAATCTCTTCATTTCATTTAATAAGGTTGTCTTGTTTAACGCAGGAACAGAAGATGCACGGACTTCTGCTTTAGAGTCTTGACGCATATTTGCGTATGTAGCCTTCTTATTATTCAAGGAAATGCCAGTAATCCAGAGCCATCACAAAGAGCCAATGACGTCCTAAGACTCATAATCGGTATAAATAAGTCAAGTTTTATAGTGCACAGTACATATGTCACGGCTGACAAAAGAAATGCGACCACTGCTCAGGGCTCATGTTTCTGCGGCCTTGATAGGAGCCAGCATGCTGAGTTAAATACAGAGCAAGCTGTTGCTATGGCACTGAGTGAAGCACTCAGGGCCAAAGTGCTGGTGACTCAAACAAATGTATAACTGAAAAGGAACAGGTGCATATCAGTTGTTAAGCTTTTGTCCACCTCGCAAGACAAAGAGGGGACGTTTATGAGGGATGACGGGAACAGACATGGAGAGATAAGAGAGGAGGCAAGGAGAGTGGGGGCGAAAAAAGGACAAATGAAGGAGAAGACGGTTGAATTAAATAACTTAATTTATTAAACCTGGATGTCCTAATTGTCCTAACTTTGTAGGACTTTAGTATTCCTTTAGTTTTAGTGTCAAACTGCATCAGGCAGGAATAACCCACCTGAGAACGGGAAAGCAAATCAACGTCGGCTCACCTGTCCAGAGACGCACGGCGACGTCAGGGTGCATTGATCCGAGGCACTCGAGCCTCCTGAGTGGCTAACCTCGTCTCCGGACAGTGGCAATTGTGGATCAGGGGAAGGATTACGATCTTTGCCAGTTACTACCTGTGGAGGAGCTCCCATCCAGGGCCTGAGACACACAGAGAGGCAGCAGCTAGGCCATAATGAGCAGTCTGAAGAGAGGCACCTCCGGCCACTCACCCAGGCCCCAGCTGGATGTTATACTGAGCAATAAGCCATATCCACGTCCCATTTGCTTTTACTTTACTACTCATTTTATTTCTTATTTTCCATGCACCTCGTTCTCTCCTACTGTGCCTCCTCAGTTACGATCGGTGCGTGGAGTCCTCCGGCCATAGAACGGGAAATCTGCTCATCTGAGGCTGAATTAATTACAGCGGTAAATGGTGACTCGGAGGTGTGTGCGAGCACGGCTTTCAATCAGCGATGCCCGTACGTCCCTCTGCACATACGTCAGGCTGTTTTGGTGCGAGATGCATAGCGGCTCAGTCTCATCCGAGTGTGACAGCCTGACTGAGGGGAGTGAAGCCCCTCAGACCTTTAATTATTGATACTCAGATGGAATTAATACTGCAGTTTCTAAGAGACACGTCTCTTTTGTGGAAACGTGAATCATTGTTTTTGTGCTGTGCGTAAAGACCAAATACTTTCAGCAAGAGCATACAGATGTGTGCAGGTATAAATGCCACAGATGTACATATTATATACTGTATATGTCCTGCGACCCTTTTGAAAGAATATGGACATATGTACGCATGACTGATCTCATCTTTTACGGCGTTGCCTTATTGTAGAGCTGTGTGTACTTCATTTCTTGCGTGTTTTGTAGATGAGCAGTTAATTTGGATCTGAAGCCTTGACATATAAACAAACTGTGTGTATATAAACTGCAGCAATAGTTTACTTGGTGACTAGTTTACATTTAGAGGTTTATCTTAAATTATTGAATAAAGACATGAGGAGGTTTGAAGAGGAGTACTATGTGTTAAGGTTGAATCAAAACACAGCTGAGGTGATATTAAGTTGGAGCTCGTGGACATGCTGTCTAATAAAGCCATTATCACAGCAGAAAGCAACGTGGCTGAAAACGTGAAGACAGAATATGTCAGCTGATGTAAATCTTCCATTTACTGTTTACCGCATCTCGATAAAAGCCGTAGCGGCCACATTGACATTTTATAACCTTCACTGCAATTTTATAGCAATTCTTTAGTTTAAACGGTTAATGGATCCATAGAGTGCATTTTAACAACCAAAGTAGTTTACACCACGAGTCGCACTGACACACATTCTCATATAAATATTACATTTTGATGTCACTCAACTGCATCCCATTCACACGGTGATGGAAAGATAAGCCTGAAAGGTTGTGTAGGGGTGGAATTTAATATACTTAGAGCGGAATGGTATCAAGTAGAATGTGAGTCTCTTCCTCTGGTTTTTAGGCAAAAGTCCCTGCTATTCCACGAGGAGGGTTATGACCTAAGCCCCAAAGCACTGCAAACCCAAACCTCACTGCTCTTCAAGACATTCTTAAAAAGAAACATGAACAAAACACTTTTTTGTCAAGTTAGAAATTCATATCTTTATTATTTTCAAACAATTGTTCACACGAGATCCAAATAAACAGCTGAAACCATGTCATTTGGTGAGAGAGAGAGAGAGAGAGAGAGAGAGAGAGACGTTAAGCAACAGTGTGATGCAGCTGTTGGGTTTCTCACAGTGGAGAGCCTTGAGTTAATATATGTTCTGTAGTTGTTTACACAAATAAAAATGAAATTGATGCTTAGAGATGCAACAAATGGGGAGTTTGATCACAGTGGACAAGCAGTAAGATGGACACTTCACATTTTATTGGTTGGGGATAGTTACACTCCCTCAGGATGAGTCATCGCTAAGATGCAGTCTGTGTTAGGAGAGAACAGGGCTGTAGTTAACCAAGTGCACCAAGGGCAGGATCTTCTCAGTAGATACCACTGTTAATATGGAGCTCAGCTGCCCTGCGTCATACTGTGGTTTGACCCAGACTTGAATCGATCACGATGAAAGAAGTTTAAAGGCCTGTCAGCGTGTGTGCACTTTATTTTCTATGTGGCATGTACTCATGTTTTCATTTGAGTGTGTGAATTTAGTTTGAAGTGTTGAATCTATGAATTATGTATAAGAACTCAGCAACATTGAAAATCCCACAATGCAATGCTCATGGATGGATAACAGAAAACTGTCATCTGCCATTATGCAGAAATGTGCCCATCAGTGATGGAGCGAAACAATGGTGTTTGATCAAGTGTCCACTCCGTATTAATCCACTGAGTGCTGAGCAATCAAGTGTGGTCCCTCCATTAACAAACATATAAATGATCAAGATTGAGCAACTCTACTTTATTTCTTATTTAATCAGTGATATAACCAGTCAACCGAATTTGATTTGCATAGCTCATATTCAGGAGTCTTGTAGTGCTTTGACAGGCTGTGACATCCTCTGCCCTTCAACCTCAACACATTAGTTAAAAAAGAAAACCTAAACTTAACGGGCGACAAAGAACTTAGAAAGAGAAAAGAAAGCCATATGTGATGGACGGTATCTGAAAAGGTTTATTGTATATGAAGCCTTCTTGTTGTATCATTGTCCTTGACCAGCAGCCACCACATTTAGGATACACCATTATAATCTATTATTGTGAGCCACTGCCGCCATCAGGATCCACCATCAGCTGCCACCTTGATCTTGGTCCACCACTGTGGTCAGACGCAGCATCATACGGGATCTGTTTTTATCATCATGATCTCTGCTTCGTGATCCATAGTATTATGCTAAACTCTCAAACCGAACATGGCACTGAGGGTCCGACTCTAAATTAGCGTTAGTTAGCTCCTCTGGAGTTCTCATACTGTCGGTTTCTGTTCCGTGCTCTGATGCTCACCATCGCTGCCTGGGCCATCTTTTACAATGGTGCAACACTCCCCTTTAAATGTGAAATGGGGTCATACCAAGCAGCTAAAAAGCCTTAAGAATCCACTGGATATTTTAGCCTTCAACATTACGCAGTTGTGTATAAAAGTATATAAACGTGTGTGGCGAGTGCACATTTCCCCTTGTGTGTGCACAGAGCTGTTTGTGTGATTATCCCTGCTTTGTGCTCCTCGATTTTTTTTTTTCCTGCATTTTCGCTGCGAGAAGGAAGCATGCTGATGTCTGATCCAATCACTCTCAGCTCTGGTGGGCTGCAGGCCTGGAACAGCGAGAGATGCCGAGAGAAAACAACAGGAAACAGAGAGGCATGGAGAGTGTGTGGGCTGTGAATCTATAATCTCGTGTTTGGTTTGGGGTTTGTATGCCGTTGTGGGCATGGCCACGACGTCAACGGTATAATCAGCAGTATAATCCCTTACACATAGCTGAGGACATGCTCATGATTAGAATAATGAAATACCTATTTAGTCCTGCACTGTAGTTTAATCTATTTAATTACAGATTGTGCTGGAGTGTTGTCCTCGACAGTGTTATCCAGGTTCACCATCAGGTCATTTTGTTCACCTCTAAACTAAATCTGTAAGGCCCCATTATCAGGCTCCGCTGTGTGCTATATATGTATTAAATGTCAAATTAATATAGGTAGTTTTTGGGGGGATACATGAAAAAGTTTGTGTAATTCCTGCATCTGCATCCCATATCAGTTTCTTAACTAAGGATTTATGACAATATTAATAGAAGGTTTTACTGGTTGGAGCAGGTTCATCAACCTGAAGCACACAGGAAATTTGCGCTGTACTCTGATTTAAATTGTGTCAACAAACTGTTTGATATTCACATCTCGTCTGATACGCTAGCTCGTCATCAGCGCAGCCTCTAGGTGCTTTATGCAGTCCGCTAATAGGACGAAACTTTGCAAATTAAGAAAAACAAAACCACAATCTGAACCAGCCATTACCGCTCTCATCAGTGATTTTCACCATGAAGGCACAAATTAGCCCTCAGGTAAAATATGTTAGTATATACTATATTTGATTTAACATAACAATAACAATGCCGTAGTAGTTACTTGTGAAAAGGTTTGCGAGGGGAATATACTGTATAGTGCCATGAAGCAAACTCCTAAAGAAAAGGATCTGAAGTGACATTTAGGACACACAGAGAAAAGGTGGGACATTAAAAAAACACATTATAGCGAAATGTCAAAAGGAAATATCCACTATGGTAAAGTAGACGCCACTGAACCACACAGCTCCGTCGGCTTGTGATAATCTGATCATCATTTTTTGTTGCCTTTTTCTAAAAGGCTCATATTTTTGATGCCCATCCAGTGCAGATAACTGAGGAGTACAGGGTTAAATAAAAAGTCTCATAAAGTAGTTTGTCTGCCAAGGATTTGATTCTCAGTAGTTTAAGCCACTCCAGTAAAAATATCCAAACAGCCACACCACACCACATGTCACTTCACAATGATCTAAAAGGAACTATGAATGATTCCTCCTCCAGAAACATCAGTCTGGAAGGCCACGGCCTCTGGAGTTCTAAAGATGTCTTATGAACAAGCCCTGTTTTTATTTATTTTTTTCTTTTCTCTCCAAGCACTCTCTCTTCTGAAAGCTGTCAGCCCGATGTCACCCCAAGTTTAAAAAAGAAAGAACGGATTTAGTTTTCTTTATGCCTTCCACAAACTCACGGCATGGAGACAGGGATACACGCAGCAGTAAACTAGATGGATCTATATATTTTCTCTTCTTTCATCGCTTCCGCGACAGTTCCTCCATTCTTATCGGTTTCATTTCTCATCACAGCTTTCATGACAATTACCTCTCCTCGTCCATTTCATCAATTCAGGCACTGCGTCTCCACTCGTTTTGATACATCAGATAAAATGAGCAAATACATCCTCAGAGAAACACAGTGGAGCTGCACTTTCCTGCATGAATAGGACTGGTATACCTGCCGTTAGTACGCGTTCTGCTTATAGTGGAATGATTCACAAATGGTAAATGGTAAATTTCCTTCAATCACACGTGGCTCATGTGGTGTTAGATTGAAAAGTTAGTGTTGAGGGTGAGCTGATGGTAATGAAGGCGTCCTCAAGGCTTCAGGGTGAGTTTATACTGAAGTCGTTTTTTTCTTGATTGCCAATCTTTTCTATATTTAGCACCCTGCCTCTCAATATTAATGCTGATTATGATTAATCGACACTGAGCTGTTGATGTGTTTTTTCTCTCTGAGATTCTGCTCTCCGCAGCAGAGGGAACCATCCATCAGCCGGACTTTCTCAGGTGATTTGACCCAAGGTTGAGAAGCAGACGCTGCTGCTGCCAGGTTTGTCCGTCAGTATGGAAAGCTCCAAATGAATAACGGGTTCAGGACAAGATGATGTGTCAGAGGGGCAAGGCCATGACCGGTTACGGATGATATTGATAGACTGGGGGGGGGGGGGGGGCGTCGGGGGGGGGGGGGGCGCGTCTTCCCCATCTCATTTTCCGCTCCTCGTTTGCTTCAGTCTGAGAATCGATCCAGACCTGCTGAGGAGATGGGCATACTTCAACTCCCTGTCCTGGGTATTACCCTGTCAGCCGCTAATGGGAATCACCCACCCTGCACCTGCCCACAATGTTTACTCCTCCCTTTGATTTGTTTGGACAGATGGGGGAGAGGGGGGGGGGACTAGTGGCATCAAATAGCTGCATTCAAGTTCCCAAAAAGTCAGGTCTCCTTCCTCTTTGATGCAAGTCATTTGGAGTGACACTGCAGTTTTATAGAGACAATTACACATAAAAGTGGCATCTGGCAGTCAGCAAGCTGCTCATTCCTGCTCTTAAAATGGGTTATAAATGGAAAAAGCAGTCCGGGCAGATGTTTCTTAATTGGCGTGAACATTAAAAAAGGTAAATAGCAGTAAAAGATGCGGAGAGGTCCAGCATGCTTAAAATGTTATGGATCGCTCATGCATACAAGTCGCCTTAATGCTTTGCCGTGTGTGTGTGTGTGTGTGTGTGTATAGCATAGCTTACCACTGTGCTAGTGCCCATGCGCTTAGATGCTATATCAGACATGGTGGCATGCACATCATGTATCCACTGTCATGTTTTCCGTAAAGATTATTTTCTTGGTAGTTTTTGACGCGTATGTGTCATTTAATTCCAGGTTCCCCTGAGTCTCTATATGATTTTGATCACCTCTATACCTAGGCCTGCAAACTAATTATGATTTTTAAACTTATAGTAAAAACTGCCACTTTTCTAATTTGAGGGACCAATTATGTATACAGAGCAAATGATAAATGGACTGCTTTTAGACATCACTTATCGTACTGGTGTCAGGGCTAAACAGTGACATTCACTGCACTTTTAACTTTCATGCAACATTTCAATTGTGCTTATCAGTTCCATCTATATTAAGTAAATTATAGATGATATGGCTAAATTCGGTGATGTTGCTGTCAGTGTAAGATTGTTTCAAAGTAGAACTGTGGTGATATTACATGGTTGTGTCCTCTTTCGGGAATGACTCCAGTGACTCCGGCCTTGTATTAGAATGAGATAAGAATGAGGCGGCGCTTTCTTTTGCATTGAATCACATTTTCGGAATTCATATGGTTTGAATAATCAGTCAAATACGACTAAGAACCATCACCGAGAACAAAACAAAGACAAAGTTGTGCGTCTGCTCCCTGAGGAGAGATTTAATCTGAGCTTTGATCCAATTTAAGAGTTTTCCAATCATTTCAACCTTATGTTTTTTTTCTCTCGAGAGGCTTGTGGATAAATGAGTATAAGACGCTTTTTGTGTTTAAAGAGAAAATAAAGTTGCTTCAGGAAAGGGCATGAAACAGCCATGAAACTACAGCTTTTATCCTTCTGCGATTGATCAAACCACGGTTTTCATTTTCTTTTTTCTTTTCACTTTCTGACACATCCACTCTGACTCTGTGTGTGTCAGTCTCACACTCCCTCGAACTCCATCAATTATTTATCGTCTCTGAGCATCCTCAAGTTCCCTCCTGGAGGACGCATCTCAACACACAACTGCAATATGGATTCAGGTTCTGCAGTTAATGAGTTACTGCTGCAGCGCACGGGAATCAACCTATGGAAGCCCCGCTCGATTTTATGTTGTTAATTTGATTGCGCTTTGGTGCCACGCTCTGCCCCCCTGCCTCTCTTTTATAGTTGGTTTTCTTCTTTGATCTCTTTAGCGAGATATAAACATACAAAGCCGCTACCCCCTGTTCCAGCATCCCCTGCATTTACAAGACGTTTGGGCCTTATCTCGGCTATTTATCAGCGTATCTGTTTCCTGCTAGCCATTTGTGGCGCGTGCAAAGGGAGAGCAAGAGATGCAATCATGGGTTATTTATTTTAAAGACTGATTAAACACCCTGGGCGGCTCGCTGGCATCAATGCAGTGCCTCCCCCGCACTCGTTGGGTTATTAGAACCAATAAAAAGAGAATACGCTGGAGGAGCTTCCTATGCTTTTGCTTCTGGGTTTTTTTTCCCTTCACTTTGCTGCTGTTTATTTAATCTGATATGTGGATAACAACAGATCATCAGAAGGTTCAAAGCCTTTAAGGTCCATTAAACAGAAAAAGCAGAAAAGAAGAGTCTCTTTATGAGGTTTTCTGCCGAGCAGGACGGGAGGGATTTGAAGCTTCTTTGGGCTCCAACATAACCTCCGTTCATTTAAATGTAGATTGCTTGCCCAGTGCTTAAACCAGCAGAGTTTTCATTCTTTCATTTTCCTGCATGTTGTCCGTCGCCAGCTCTGTCCAGCTTGGCTTCACATGGACCCACATGGCGCATGGACCGATGAGGTCAGGCACACACATGACTTTCCTTGGCTCTGGGAAAGATATAATAACACAAACAAACAAATTCCCAGTTGGAAGAGTAATTTCAGAATGTTTTTGTTTGTAAGGTTATTTATATTGTCTTTGAGGCTTCGCTGTGTTGTTGCAGTGTATAATTGGCCACAGTGTGCATTTTTATCTCCCTGATATTTATTCTGACACTTGAACTTGAAGGATTGGTGATCAGTACTGCAGTAATAAATAAAAAAATCCAAAAATACACAGCAATTACCTCAAGGAACATGCCCAGTGCCAGTATCAGAACATTTCTAGTGATGAACCCAATCCAGCTTTGGCAGATGAAGAGTTTCTAAGGGAAACGGCTTCAATCAGTCATTTGATAATCGGCGTTGGATTGATACATTGCTTCGCCCTCCCCCACGGCAACGTTGCTCTTTGTATTCCACAGATGGAAAGAGGATGTTTTTAAGATGCACAGTGTTTCTTCGCCGGTTCACACTCTGGACAGGTAATGAATCAGGTATCTAGTTGAGCTCAGCCTGTCAACGGCACAGACGGGTCTTTATTCACTCAGACGTCCTTTCAGCTCACGCCCAATTGGTTCTGGTTGTTTCTGTTTGGATGTGTGAGCATATTTTAGGGCGTCTATCAAGGAGATGCTTCCATGTTTCATAGTAACTGCTCTCTCGTTTACCATTTTATTAAAAACACTTAATAATCAAACGGTTTACTCCTATCTGTGATCATTTGTATTCGCCATCTCTTGCCTTAACCTTGAGCGTTGTGTTCCCATGGCCAAACGCTCACATAGAGACCAGACAGGTAACAGCATGGAATTAAACATGTCTGCAGACAGACGGGAGCAGGACATGGAGCTGGGTTAGGGGTAAGACACCATAACAGGGCTGGACTGAGAGTCAGTGTGGTGAGGTGAGGTGGGAGGCGGTTGTGGAAGGTTGTGGTGTTCCCTGTAGCTCACCCCAGATCATTAATTTTCTCATTTAGTCAGAACAGTGGAGTGTGCAAACAAGAACAGGGGCCTTGCCTACTAATGAGGACAGGAGGAGACGAGCAGACAACTTCTACAGTATGTGTGTGTGTCGAAATGCAAAGGGAGTAAAGTGATGATTCATTAAGCCACACTTTAAAAGTTAACCAACACCTTGTGCACAAAAATATATCAAACATTCAAAGAGATAAAAATGATGGAGTCAACATTTTTGAAATTCCCACATCCATACAGAAATCGTTCCAAACACTGTTCCAAAAGTTTTTGAACCAAGGAACCATGTACCAGGCTGATGCAGGAGTTTTTAGGGTGGGACACTAACTGACACTATTGAGCACAGCGGGGCGTGATAACATTTCTTGGTAAGCTGCAGAGTTTTCCATAAGTGCCAGCTGTCGACCAGATGGCCAGACATTAAACAGTTCCAATCGACTACTTTCTGACTGTTTCAAGTCACGTCTGTGTCACTTTTTACAACCTTATAACTGCAAACTTTAACTGGATGAAGGATTTTAGTCATCAGACATGTGGATTAGAGAGTTATTAGAGAAGCAATTGGGGTGAGCCGCCTCTGTTGCGACCCATTTCAGAGAAATACTGTTTTGAACATCAAAATGCTTTATTTAATATTTTTTACCTGCTTTAATTATCTGGTCCATTGATTTTGGAGAGGAACACATTTTTCTAGGTTATACAGATTCTGTTAAAAACCCTCAATAATATACAGTGGAGGAACCCTAATCCCAAAAATGAAACGTCAATAAATTGTTAAACTAAGACAAAATCTCCAGTGAAGCGATGCAGTAAATGTGTGAGAGTGTGTGTGAGAATAGAAATCCAAAAGAATCTTTCTTTGATGAGGAGCAACGCGCAGTAGTTTTTGAAGGTGCAAAATGAATTGAGTAAACATTAGATATGGGTGTCTGCGACTGCATCAAATATTTCTTTTCACTGTTAGTAGTTTTAGTGACAAGTTGGCTGCTTCTAATCATGTGATCCTCATTTCTCCCAACACAAATTGACGTCTTGACTTATTTTGTTTACAGTAATGTGAAAATGATTGTGGGATATAACGCAGTTTGACACAGTTTTCAGGATCTAATGGTCCCTCTCATGTTGTCTTGGTTCAGCAGCGTGTCTCTTCATCTGCTCAGAGTCACTTCCTTTTGCTTTATTTCATCACTGCTGCAGGAACAGAGTCAGACTCAGAGTTTTCGCCTATGAAACAGAAATATCTAAAGAGAGATCTCGTGTGAGAAGCTGTAGCAGAATGGCAGCCGTATCTGATTGAGCCCAGACTGCTCTGCCTCTCCTCTGGTTCCCGTTGTCAGTCAGGCACGGCTTTAAAACCCACCCACCTCTCGTGGTGAATAATCAAACTCACTCTGCCAATGAATGGAAATCAAATTCACCACATGAGAACAAATCCCTCACAGGCCGGGCAGCCATTCATTAGGATGTTTATTTCTCCACTAACATCAAACTCGGCATGACGGCCCGGTCACTATCACCTGGTGCTTTTATATATATGTGTGTGGGAAAGGAAATTTGTTTTTTGAGTTGAATCGTTGTAGTGAGATTAACTCTGAGGGTTTATTGCCTGACCCTTAATGATAGAGACTCTGGGGGTCAGTGTGAGGGCGAGAGTGTAATTATCTCTTGATTTAAAGTGTTCAAAGGACTTTGATATTATTTATTAAGTAGCGACACACACACACACACACACACCCTGAACCTTTAACTCAGTCTCTCTGATTTAAATCAAAACTTGTATAAATAATATGCTTCTGCCATTAAATGTATTTTGATGCACACATTGAACTGAGATCCAGTTCACTGTGTCTGCGTGAGAAATTGAATGTTTCAGCCTCTCCACTTCCATGAAGGACGTCACGCTTCTTTTTCATTTGACGGTAAATAAATATCTTTGGAGAGCTGGTTGAACAAAAGCAGTTTGAAGTTTGGCCCTGTGAATTTTATTATGAGATTTTCCTCCAATTATTTTGACATTCAAATGATCAAGACAGGGTTTAAAGCATCAGGGCGACGATGCTCCTCAGTTAAATGAGCATATTTTGCACAGTGGATGTTTGAGTTTGACTTTTCAAACTCAATATACTTTTTAAATGAAACATTATAGTGACATTTAAAGGTTGTTTTCAGTCACAAAGTAGCATAAAATTATTACTTGTTGATAAAAATACATCACTAAAATAAGAAGCTCTCAAGCAGTACTGATATTCATTAAGGGCATCGCGGTACACACCAATCACGGTTTGCTAAGTACCTCAGTTTTCAGGTCAGGGTTCTGCAGGTTATTAAACAAATGAAACAAGGAACATAAAACATTAATCTGATATTTTATTTATTTTTTTGCACTGGTTATCTGATGACTGCAGATTAGGGCTGTCTCTTTCTTACCTAAATCAATTTTACAAAGGTAAAATAACAAAAACCATTCTCCCAGATTCATCAATACTAATATGATATCTTTCTGTTTGAGGCTGGGGGTCTGGTAGTGCAGTTTTCAGGCCTTATTTCTAGTTACAGTTTACTGTTGGGTTTATTAGTTTAATGGAGGAAGCTGTAGGTGAGCTGGCCCAGACTTTGTCATCTTTTGTTATGTCTTTGGGATCAGACCTCCAGACTATTTTGATAAGTTATGATACTTATTCTTATTTTTCATCATTTTGTAAATATACGTCATCTTCTATTTTTCAGTACTACTCAACCAGCCGTTGTAAAACATGGCACAATGTATTAGCTTTTTATAGCCGCACGTTGACAGCTGCAGGAGTTCTGTGATAGAATGTCAATGAACGAACCTGGAGCTGCCCCATAGAGGAGTGGATGGAACCAGACCTCACTGTAGCCGTGTGAGCTGTTCGTCTTTGAAAGTGAGGTCCTGTGTGTGAGTGAGTGTGTGTGTGTGTGTGTGTGTGTGGTAGTGGTGTGGGTTACATACAGCCTCATTCAGAGTCAGCGATGTTCCTTTTAACATTGGCCTCATTTGCGATTGAGCTTCCCCTTTTTCTTGGACGTCACCTTCCCCTTTGTTCCCTTCTCAGGGTAAATGCCAATGAAGTGCTTAAGGCACAGAAAAAGAAAATATCTCCATCACATTAAAAAAAAAAAAACCCAAGATGTTTCCTCATTATAATGTCTTGAGAGAATGAGAGAAGGGGCATGTAACTGTCTTGCCTTCTGCAAATGTAATGCCCCCTGGATATCCTGACACTTACTGCTACATAAGTCATGTTAAAGCTGCTGCATTATCCACTTTAGTCCTTTTCTTTCCATTTTCACGGTGATAAATGTGACGCTGATCACTTTGATCGAACATGTCTAGTGCATTCAGGGAAACACTAAAACACTTAAAAGATGAACTTGGCTCACTATGAACTTGCACGTGCCTGATATGCAAATACAGTTCACAGATATCATCTTTATACTGCAGCCAACACAGGTATCATGTTAATGTGGTTCAACAGGAAAATAGACACGTTGTCCCCTCAGCTAGCTAACGTACCTGGAAACATTCTGCCTGCCTGCAACATGCTCACACCACGTAACATCGAGCAGTAGTCCTGACTTTGTGGAGGTTATGTCATTTTGGCACAAAAAACAACAAAAAACTATGACATAACAGGGCAACAGTGACTTTGATATACCACGATCACCTTGTTAAGTTCAGCGCAGGAGCAGGATGGATAACAGTGTGTGTTCACAGGAGGAGAGCAGTGGGCTGTAGTAGATGCTCCATCCACTTCAGTGCTGCAGGCTCAAGGTGAAAATCAGCTTTTTCATTCCTTCTTCTCGTTCTTATTCTTCCTTCTATCTTGAGTAAAACCACTGAATATGTTGCACCGTTTGTGTTGACTGTCTACATTTCTACAGCAGTTTGTGTCAGTGCAGGTTCTGTTCTCCTATAGTGACGTGGCATATGAGACTGACTCATAATTAGCCTCCGTGATGACTGTTGGTAGCGTGTGTGAGTGTGAGAGCCAGAGATGGAGTCATTCCTATTTTGTGTGCAAGCAAATCCCTGCTGGTTGTTTGTGATTCAAAGCTTGTACTGGTCATAAAAGTAGAGCTTAAGGGGAGGGAGCAGAGATTTCCTGAGATATATTTCTGCAGAATGACACAGAAGCAATATCCAACGAGGGCCAAAAACGTATTTACAGGAGATTGGAAAAACTGGTCTTTTTCATTTTCCCCACACATGTCCAGATGTTGGAGGAAAAACACACACATTCCAGTATTTGTCTGTTCCTCTCTGCTGCATCCAGGCTACAACAGCAGTACAATAACAACACTAAACTCGGCTGATCTGCAGGTTCGGGATGATCCTTTGCTGTAAACAGAATAAAACACAAGCCCGGAGGCTGCAGTGCATTACCGTCTTTTGAGACGCCGCCTGAAAGGAAGACGGTATATCTCTGCACCTTTTTTCCCTCCTCTGTTGAATTCCTTTATATATTTTTGTTGGTGCAGATTATTACGAGTTTGTCATGTTGATTTAGATGCTTATGCATTATTTAGATACTGTGTGGTGTAAGCGATGTGCGTTTGGTCTTTAAATTCAGAGGTCCGTTCACCGCTGCACTGTACTTACACTTGTTTTGTAATAAATCAAAAATAACAGCATATTTTAAACAACTGTGCATAACAAATGGAGCTGCATGGGGAATGAACACATTTTTTTCTGTAAGGGTTATGCAGAAAACATTTGATGAAACATTTTAATTTTGCTCTTCTATGGTCCAATTGTAGGAGTTGTGTTCTCACTTAAAATAGGTTAATGCAGGTGTTAATTTGAAAGCAACTAAAGCCATTTATTGATTTAATAATGAACTGATGAAAACTGGAGATTGTTCTGATGAATTATAACTTTTAGTTTGATATTTGATGATGTTATACTGGAATACAGTCTAAAAAAGTCCAATCTTTTTATGAGATTAATATATAAAAAGACAGTGAGGTATTTTTAATGCAGACAATTTTACATTTATGGTGAAGGACAGTTTAAATATTTATCACCGGACCCCTTTGGCATGTTTAAAACATTGTTTACATTTATTAAAAAGACGATGATGGTCAAACATTAGGTCATCACAGATATGTCATCCATTCCTCCCTGGATCTGGGATGCTCATCTTGACCCTAACCTTTGACCTCTGTGTCAGACACAGAGACTGAAATTGAATAAAAACTAAAAGGATATTGAAAGGATATATTCGTTGTCGGTTCCGGAATAGCAAACAGAGAAACATGGAACAGATGATTTCATTCAAGCAGCATTAATGAACTTGTCTCCCAAGGCCTCACCTATAATCAGCTTAGCAAAACAAGGGGTCTCGCTGTACTAACACCAGAGAAGAGGATGCGTGTGTCAGGTTTTCAGTGACAGTATTTTCTTGTGCTCATGTGGTATAAGTGAGGGGGTGCAGCAGAAGCCTCCTCAGACCGTCAGCTCTCCTCTGCATTCCAGCTGATCAACCTGATGATTTGCAGTCAACCTTGAAAAGTGTGTTTTGCCGGTCGACCAGGGACAGAAAGTGATGTCGTGGAACCAGTTTGGGTTGCCTGATTTATGTTGCTCTTTGCACAAAGGCTTTAAAACTGACTTATTGGTCGCTGAGTTATGTCCAGCAGTGCCAGAGTTGAATTATTTCCCTCTGACCCAGCAGAAAAGTGTTCTCCAACACATGTCAGCCAAGGTAATTAGTCACTTAGAGCAGTGGTGAATTTTCAACAGACCTAATTAATTATTGTACAATTTGAAATATCAATTTATGATGAGCCCTAATACCTTTTTACCTCCACCAAAGAGGTTTTGGTTGGCAGGATTATGCAAAAGGTACTGTACATATATCCTCAGTACACATAAAGATAAGATTTAAACATTATGACAAATGAGCTTTTTTGTTTTTGAGGGAACTATACCAGGAATATTGAGGGGACTCATATTGATGTGTGAAATTTGGAGCTGGTAAAAATGGGAATCTTAATGAGGTGGTACAGATCAAAACAGAGAGAGTCAATCGGGTCAATCTTTAGATTAGCTTAGCCAAACAGAGATAAAAACAAAAAAACATGTATTTTGTCTTGGAATGCTTTGTGATAAAAGTGCAGATACATGCCATGCTGACAATGTCTCACTGAAGCTGATGAAAACAGGTTTGTTGGCATCTCTATCAGTGTTGAAATCCCTTGAAGCAGCGCAGCACGGCTCCTAATAGCGGTTTTCAGCAGCCACAGATAAGGCCCCGTCAACTCTTCCTCTCTGCACTCTCTACTTTTGTCCTCTTCATTGAGAGAGCGTAGAGTAATTAATTTGTTGGTGGTTGCTGAAGGGAAAAAGACTCCCGGGAGTTTAGTCATATTTCAAGGTCTCTTTCAAGCTGAGGCTCCCTTCAGCATCTTTCAAAAAGAAAAAAGAAAATCTACTGTGTGGATATAAATGTATTTGCATATTCATGTCAAGTTCTTTAGCTGTGAAAACAGCCGTTGAGCCTTGGATCAACTGTAGCTGTACAGAAGGTGGAACCTGACTTATAGAATGCATTAACTCACCTTCTGTAGGTTGTTTTCACTTTAATTGTCACTTTCCCTCGTGAAGGAAATATAGCATGCACATTTGTTGGAGCTTATTCCTTGGCCTGGTTAAATATAGTGTTCTCGAGGGATGTTGGACTCCAGTGAATTCTGACGGAGCGGTGACTTTAGACAGAGGGGGGGTTTCACAGGATTGTCAGGGGGAGGGTCAGATCAACATTAAGTTCTGCAGGTCGCTGCTGCATCAGAGTGGTACAAGAAACAACTGTGTGAAAACTGCAAAACCGGCAAATTCTACAGAAGGATATGATATAATGTGATTTAAAAAAAATGATTTCAGACATCATCCACTCTCACCACTGTCACTGGGGAAGACAGGTACACACACACACACACGTCACGTTTCCTTGGTCCCAGGACCAAATTCCCGAATGAGCTGAGAGTAACGTTCGTGGGAGTGGTGCTTGGGTAAGAGCTCATCGCGAAATCAAACTGTCAAGATAAAAAATGCTTTCCGCTGTGTGGACTGTGACTTGACAAGGTCCACGATGTCTTTCAATGTCATTGGCATCTATCATACAGGCTCATGTGCAGATAGTTTTAAACTTATGGAGGCAGAAGACGTAGCAGGCACCAGGTTTTTTAATGTGAATCACCTCCTACTGATTTCTGCGCGGCATAGCTATCAGGGATGGATTTAGGACAGTTTATTTTCTGACTCCTCTCACAGGGAATCTTACAAATGGCATTATTGAGCTATATGACAGAAAAAATGTCCTCTTGGTCCAGACGTCAATTGGCAAACGCCATCTGCATCAGGATCAAGGTTCTTCTGGACGTGCACTGTTTTCTTCGCAGCATAACGATGAGAAGAAGCAGCTGTGTACACACGCAGTGTATGCTCAACTTCAGTTCTCTTTAGAAAGAAGCCACCTCTCACTTCTTCGGACTGAAACAGAGCTGGCTCCCAGACACACAACCAGCAGATATATGACCCTGTGAAGTCTCCAACAAATCCTGCTGCCGAATGCCCCCCCTCATTATCAGCCACCAGACTGGCCGCAGTGGCTTTGATGACTTTTCTAAAAGTTGGAACAAAAGGACCATCTTTCTCTGGGACTTTAAAATCCGTTAATAGTGGTCCCTAATTCTTTGGAATCCAAACCGCTTAGCATCTTGTGCCAAGAGCATTACACACCTTAATGGCGTCAATGTACAAAATGAGAACAGTTCTGTCATCCTCTGCAGAGGAAAAAAAAAATTGTATTTTTTACATCCAAGTGCCTCTTCATTATCGAATGTGTGAAAAGCATAGAGTAGACAACATTAAAAAACTTGGCTTGACGTCACCAACCCCACAAAAATAATATTGAATGAACAATTTGATCTTATGTTAGCCAGTGCGACACGCTAGCAAGTGAACTGATAAATTAATGCTCGGGAATTTGTGGCTGACTCGTGCACCGAGCTTCCACATTGCTAGATTTATGGACTTTCTCAGTCTTAGGGAAAAAAATGGATCCAGTTAATGTCAACCTCGACGAATCGTAATTGCAATGAAGTTTCACGTAGCAGATGGAATAATATACCGCGAGTTAAAGCATTTAAATATGATTTTATCGTAGAGTATTCCAGGGGCAACAAATGCTTTCTGTCAGCGCAGCGACAGTGTACAACAAGGCCTGGCTGATTAAAAAGTCTGGCTGTGATGCTTCTGCAGATTTGATTAGCCAGACTCAAATGCATACTTACATGTGCGCGCACACATTCGCACAAACGCAGCACGACAACGGAAAGGGAAAGCAATACAAACCCAGACCGACAAACAAGTCCGCAGCAGGAGAAATCTCACCAGCTCAACATCCCATCAATAATTCAACAGCCACTGGTGTGAGAGGCAACGCAGACGAGAATTGAGGAGGAAAAGAATGAGGGGGGGGGGGACAAAGGAAGGGCCGAGCTTGGAAAAACAAAACAAGACTGGTGAAAGTGAAGGATGGCTGAGAGATACAGAATAGAGGCATTTGCTAAATGTGGTTATTAGAGGAGGGGGTTCGCCTTAAGGAGTGAAGTGTCCTCTGAGGAGCTGACCTCAGACTCTATTAATCCAAATCACTGTGCCATAATAACTCTGACCTCCATCTGCATGTTTCACTTCTCCCCTGTGCTGTCGCACCTCAGACGTGAGTCAGAGCTGGGACTTCTGATCAGAGCAGAAACAAACAATGGCATTGTTCAACCTTTTACTCATTTCTTTCTGGAAAAACTCTCATTGTCATTCTTGTTTGAATCACTGTACAATCAGACTGCTGGGTAACTCTGCTCTGAGTCACTCGTGCTCATTAGTTTTTGTGTGAATGGTTATTCAGACCGAGCAGCTTCAAAGTCTATTGTCTGGCTTCTTTTTCATGCCTCAGTACCACGACTGGAGGCGCTGTCTTTTTTTGGCTGGGCTGTCTGTCCTCCTCGTTTATCCGCATGATCCAAGATGTGCTTCGAGGGACGTGCATGGCGTCCACTTGATAAACTGATCAGATGTATGTGGACAAAGTTCAAAGTTATTGTGACCTCATAATACAGGAACCAAACAAATGTGTAATCAGATCAAATAATGATGTGATGGCATTTTTATTTGCAAGGTCAAAGGTCAATCGTACTCTTACTGGTGTCTCCCCTTGAAACTGGTTCGTGAAATTTAGCATTTGCAATGTGAAACGCACATTCTTTATTTAAATGACGGGTCCAGAAAAAAACAGATGACTCTTAACAGTTGTTTTTGCTGGTCCAATGATAAAAAAACCCTTATTTGTACGTGTAGAATTATTTCTTTTTAAGCTCCGTACATTTTTCTCTTGTGTAATTTGCCAAGTTCAGTTCATGCGGAACACGTCAAATATTTCATCACAGAGTTATAGTCCCCTTTGTAAGTGTCTAAAGTCTGTTCATCTCCAAATTACTGACAGGATTTATCGCCTGGAAGAGGGAGCCTGCTCTGTTTCTTACCAAATGTGATCAATTTCATTTGGATATGTTTCGTAGCCGTGGCTTTCTTTGGCTTTTTTAGCACAAGAAAGAAAAAAAAGACTCGGCATATGTTGAAAAGCTTTTTATTGCACAAGACGCCCTTTAGCTGCTCTTTGTTTGGTTTGTTTACTGAAATGTGTAGAGGAGCTGCTTCTAAACAGATGAGCGACACATACATTTGTAACAGAACACCAACCGGTTTATACAAGTTCAGAGATCTTGTCCCTTAGCTGTGAATAATTCTTGGGGCTTATAAATGTTAATGTCTTTGCTTTTATGCTGTCGTGTTAATCATGTTGCAACACCTCTGTTGTTTTGTGACCCCGGTGGGGATCTCTACCCTTAAATGGTATTCACTTGCACAGTACACCATCAGCGAATTATCCTTTATGATTTTTATTAATGTTATACATTAAGTATGTTGAAGACAGTCAAATAATTGTTACTTCGATTTTTTTTCATTTCGAAAATTTCAGAAAATACATAAATATAGAAATATGTGTAAGTCTCTTCTGACATGACACCACCATTTTGTTGTATTATTTTTTTTATCTTACCCGTTGTTTGATTTCTGGACGCGGTCGCTGTGCAGACCCACACAGCCAGGTTGTGACCTTGTAACCCTTTAGCTCAGCCCAGCACAGAACAGTCAGTCAGTCTGCCTGTTAGCATCACAACCAGTGGGAAACATCTGGGCCGTTGAGGCTTGACCTCATGTTGACCTGGTGCGAGAGGCACAACAACAGTGTTTGATCTTCTCTACCTCTGTTCCTCTGCTATCACACCGGGGCTGTTTGGACTTTTTCAAATGTGCTTTCACACGACCCTGCTCTCGAAGCGACTCAAGCCGTACTACTTCTAACTACCGTTTGGCTGAGAAGACCTGCGTGAAAGCGCCGTCACACAACACAGACGTCGTATGAAAAACATAAATTCTGCTTCTTGCCTTCAGGAAAGCACACATCTAATGAGGCTTTGCATTTCCCCTCTCCCCTCAGAGCTCCAGGACATGACTGAGCATACATGATGAAAATGATTCACTGAGCTGGGCGTGGAAATCACCAGCAGGCTGTTGGGTTGGTTATTGTGAGCTACATGAGTAGAGGGGGAGGTGGTGGTGAGGGCTGGTGATACCAAGTGGAGGGGAATTTTATAGCCCCCGTAACAAGCAACAGAGGGAACATCCGACTCCACCTGCGCGCTGCATATAAAGTGAGAACAGATGTCATCCATTATATATTCGGGGAAATAACTAAATAGATTAAATGGAAAGGGAAGATTAAACAAAAATGGGTGAAATGTTGAAATAATACAAATTTGTATGAATATACTGGGAGAAAATTGGATCTGTGTGCGTGGAGAAATGAATTGATTGTGTCCCTTTCAGAGTGAGGGAGTTGAAATAACATTTATGTTCCTATTAAGTTCTGAAGATAAGGTTTTTTGGTTTCACTGGACAGATGTGACAGAATAAATCAATGTGAGCTGATATGACTCCAATAATTGTACCTCCATGCAATGCTGACGCCGCTCTGCGGATTCAGGTTTGATAGATAATAAGAGACGGGCACTTCCTGCTCTGAACAAGGCACAAATTATCAAAATGTCAGAGCAGACCAACTGATTTCCATTATACAATGAAATGGTGCAGATTCTACCAAGTTCTGATTTTTTAAAAAAATCTTCAATTGTAAAGACAGAACAATTAGGATGGGAGGTTTTGTCTGAGAAGGGGGCTGTATTTTCTTTTTAAGAGGTTGTTGATCGGGAAAGAGGATTTTTGCGTGGAGTTACATATGCATTTATGTTGGAAGGAAACATATTTAATGGTATATAATTCACTCACTGCCAGAACTTACTTCCCCAACTCCCAAATTGTCCCCTGACTGTCCTGACAGTGTTTGAATGGTGCGTGACAGAAAAAGTGCTGCTGTGACTTGTACTGTGAAATGCTTTGACTGGTGTAGAGGAGTGGAAGAGCACTACACAACAGTCCATTTACCCGACCAAAAAAGAAATAACGTACTATAGCTGTGCATCTGCTGGATATAGCAAACTTTTCAGATTTTAAGATTTTAGGTGGGCAGAGGTCGCGTTGTCCTTTTTCCTGAACAGCTGAGTGACAGTAAATCGATGGAGACGCACATATTAATGCTGTCGGTGAAAAATGTTCATGTGCTTTAAAATGCACCTTTTTTTTTTAAATTTTTTTATCTCGTCCTCTCAACCTACGTACAATATCAAGTCTGCGGACTTAATTTAATAGTCATCGACCTTCGACTTTCAACAAACTTTGAGAAAAATAGTGTGGACGTGTTGGCCTGACTCTGGCTGGTACACGGTGTCGCACAGAGAACAAACACAGAAACAGCCAGGCTCCTCGACACAGCAGTAGTTTCTTTGTGTTATTGCCAAATTCTATTTGAAAGATGAGAAGCAGAAATGGATCTAAGAGAAAAACACCATCAAAGAAAGTGCTCTGATCAAACCATTAGTCAATTAATGGAAAACAACAGACCTAACTCTGAGAATCACTGGGTTTAATACGATAGAGGCTGTCAGAACTTTAAATAATTTCTGGTTATCTGTTTTCTGTTCTCTCTGAAGACCTTATGGAAACAAAATAAATGAAGTAAATGTGAAATAAAGTGATTTCACAGGTCGTTCAATGTAAATAATGTTAGCTGAAGCCCTAAACGGACCCAGTTCTGCAAACTGAAATGCTGAAATATCGCGGCTTTTACTCTTTGAAACTTTCGGCCTCAGACACTGAGGCAGCATTAAGTGATATGAGCTGGACATTCACGAGCAGACCATAAAAGCCAGTTGTTGTTGTTGTGTTGCCTTTAGAAGTACTGTGAGGAGGAGACCCATCTGTAAGGCTGCTCTCTGCAGGAGGACATTAATATTAAAACAAGTATTGAATATTTTACACTCGCAATTAGTCGGTAAGTAAACTAGACAGTCGGCAGCTGCTCTGATAAGTGATTCGCTGGTTTCATATGTCTTTAGAGGAAATGGACGAATCTTGAAATTTGAATCAGTTCCACTTACTGGGTAGTGATTAACATTCATGTTCGTCTGTCCACAGGCGCGTTCTGCTCGTAGCGTGCTTAAGACACAAAGCTGCTCCCGTGTGTCCCTGGGCCTCCGCTCTGTTAATCTACGCTTGGCCTGACTGAACGCACACGTGCTCGCTCCTGATGAACGCGGGAGTGATGAGCAGAGTGGAGGTGAGGACACCAGAGCAGCTCAGGTGTGAGTTGTGTTCTCCATTTGCTGTGTTGAGATTAGGTGTCTCGCTGGACCAGTGACTGTTTACAACATTATTTCTAGGGATGGAGAAGAGATGACGTTTTTATTTCACCTCCGTCTTCTCATCCGGGGTTCTGGGTGACGCGCGCTGGGGTGGTAATGGTTAGTGTCTGCTCGGTAAGCGCGCTTTTGTTTTTACTGCGTCTTTGGGAGGAACGGTTGCATCTCGGCACGTCCCAAGATGTTTTGTCTCCATGACGACAGGTTTTATTTATTTTATTTTTTGTGCGCCCTCCTCTCTCCTCTCTGTGCAGGAGCACAGGCCCTGCTACCAGAGTCTTATCACGTTTGTTGTCTTCCTCTCCCGCCTCAAGATAAATGAACTTCCAGTGAGTGGCAGGAAGTGCAGATTAAAGGTGGCACAGAGTGTTTCCTGGAGAGGTGGGCAGCCATGGAGGAAATGAACTGACACAAGGAGTTTAATGACACATGAGTGTATTGAATATGAGTGTGAGGCAGGAGGTGGACAGGCTGCTTTAGCGTGTAATGAACGAGTGCGTGGGCATATCTAGATGTTTACGTCTGCAGACAGCTCTACACATACTTTGATTAGACCTGTCAATTAGGCAGCGTTGATATTTATGTACATAGGAGTCCGACAGCACCAAGGTGTGTAATCACTCACGGCAGTTAAACGTCTTATTTGGAGCCGTCGCGTCGATGCCGATCGTGGTACAAGTGATCGTCTCTGTCTCTCGAGACGCACACTCCCAGCACGTTGTTCGCACAAGTTGTTTGGCAGTTCTCTTGCATTCTCCTGGTCCTCGGTGTTTTCTTCTCATCTGTCACCCACTCATCTTTTATTTATTCCCGCGCCACTCTTTCTCTTCCCTCCTCTTTTTCTCTTGTGTACTGCTGTTGCTATGCCCTCAGTTTGATTTATAAGTCATCAGAGCTGCGCGCTCGGGTCGTTCATCAGCTGGTCAGGGAACCACATTAAGCCCTGTGTGAGAGGATGCCCTGCATTGCATGGTGTTTGCATGCGTACACAAAAACAGATACAGGACAGGAAAACACTGTTATATTGTTAACACCAACCAACATAGTAAGTTGTAAATGGGGTTACAATACACTTTAATAATTATTTAATCCAGAAACTAACAAAATGCTTTTATTTTTTCTGATTTGCTGAATATGCTTTGGAGACAATTGGACGTCTGGTGTGTGGTGTGAGGAGCTATGGGGAAAACAAATGCAGATTCTTGCAGCGTGTGTGGTTAACAGTTTGCAGATGCGTTATTTAGTTCACTGTACGTGAAGTGTCAACATGAAGGTCGTGTTGCAGGGCTGTTGCTGCGGAGGCTTGTTTTGAATAACTCATACATACACACGTGTGTTCTCCATAACTGATGGCAAAAATATGAACACGATGTTTATAGAGGGATACAAGATGACAACATCTTGCCATGGTATTTTTAAAATGAGGAATTATTAAAAACGTAGTTTTAGTTTTGAGTGTATAAACTTGTAAACTCGTAAATGCACTGAAGAGACACCCACGCAAACATGCACTCACCTCCACCTCTGCTATTGAGCAGGCTGATCTAATCTCACATTGATCTGCATCCATTAATAAAGACGGGGTCGTCTCTGCAGGTTTATCAATAAGCTCTCTGCGTTGATAAACCGTAAAAGTTGATTTGCTGGAGCCTCAATAACAGTTGTTTGCTGCTGACTGTGGATGTCAGGCACCCTGGGGATCCATCTCTCTCTCTCTCTATCTCCCCCTCTCTCTCTCTGCTGCTTGTATTGCTGTTCTAAACCCTCAGGCTGCTGAGTTGAAGTGGATGTGGGGAGACTTCAGCCCAGTCTTTTACTAGTACGTTCACAGTTGGAATTCACAGGAGCCCTTCCATGCTCCTCCTCATTTAGTTAGCATGACTGGCCCAGAGAAAGTGCTGAAGGAATCCTAATTGCACAAAGAGGTGAGAATTAAACTGGCGCGTGGAGGGAGAAAGTATGCATGATCAAACAGAGCTGTCAAGGTAATGGAACAAATTAGCCTTTCAGTTTCAGTTATACAATTGTTAAATGACTTGGAAAGGTTATGTGACTGTCTTGTAAGTGTGTAATGTGTGGACTCGTATGCACTAAAAGCATCCAGGAATACATGAGAGTCCAATTAGATTCTAATTCAGACACAGTGGCAAACTTTCTGCTGTAGTCTGGCTAAAATAAATGAGCTCACACAGTGCAGTTTGTATCTTTATCCCATATTCTTAAGCATTACCTCTTAGAATGCAGCTCAAGCAAGGGAAGTGATTTAAAGTCAAGAGGCAAAACAATTGAAACCGTATGTGTGCTAATTCCACAGAAATAAATAAACTGCAGATTTCATTCACTTATTCCATCTTTTCGACTTGGCCAGGTTTTTCAATTGTGGCTGTTGCTTGTGAAGAAACTCCCAGAATCTGAATATGATGAATGTGGTGTTTAACTAATTAATTTAATCCTTTGTAAATGAACAGTAATTAGAGTTTTAAAGACGACATGTAAAAATAATGGAGGGTTTTGGTTTACATTAACAGCAAACAAGGCAGACACATTCTCTAAGTTGTTTGATTCTCCTTTAATGTAAGTGAACCCATGCAACACAGCAACAGAACCCACCCAGGTCCAAGAACTCTCTGTGTATTTAGGGGAGTGTAGACCCGGGGTCTGAATGACGTCAGACATCCCAGATAATTGTCCCATCTTTTTATTACAGCGAGAAGTAGTATGGCCACGTTGTCTATTATTTCCATTATTGTGATGTTGTACTAGTATTTAGGGGAATTAAAGATGGAAAGGTTCCTTCCAAATTCATTTCACTGAGCAAAATGAAGTCGGAACATTGTACAGTTTTATTACTTGCCTGCCACGACAGGATTGAGTATTCGAGGAATAATCCAGCGCTAATGTTTTGAGTTTAAGTGCAAGTAATCTCACATGCAGCCAGAAGAATGATTTCTCCAAGGGGGGTGATAAAAAAAAAAAAAAAAACTAATAACGTAACTCCAGAAATTGGTTGTGAATAATGGGAGTTAGGCTAAGTGAGTTACAGGCTCTGGCACCGCTGTCAAATCTCTCTTTCTCCCTCTACTTCTTCTCCCTCCTCCAATTTCTACAGCGTCTGTCCAGTGCTCTCGGCAGGGCTTCATTATGTGCATGCCCGGGAAGATACGAGGCTTCATTGTCACAGTCAGCGATCGTTTTCTGTCAATGCTACTAACTGTTTGTGCCCTGCAGCTGATGAAAGAGAACTAATTACTTTTAATTGTTTATTAAATTGATATAGAACTAAGGCATGGAGGTTTGTTTTTTTTAAGCCCAAAAACACTCCTCAGGGTGAAGTATCACACGCGTGGTGCATCTGTGGGGTTTCTGTCTGCAGCAAATTAAGGCAAAGTTTATGCAGCGAGCAGCTGCAGTGTTGCCTGGTGACTGAGTGTTTGTTTACGACTCTAACTCAATCAGCAATTCGGCAAATTAATGTCTAGAATCTGTTCGATGATGAGCGCTGAAGGACTTCTATTTGAATATTGTCTTATTTTCTGTTCTCTCTCTGTGTCTAGGGTGGTAATTTTCCTCGCTGCCATAACACTGAGATAATTGCAATTCCTCAGTCCTATTTTAATATTTACCCTCAATAAGTTAAGAGCTAAATAAAATATTAACTTCCTCATTGCTTGCAGAGAAAGTTCCAATTTCAAGTTGGTATGTGTAAGCTTGTGTTTTACTCTCATTTGCATGCTGTGCTCTATTGGTATTTAACCTCAAAAAATCAGTCAATACATTTATTTTGAAGAGGAAAATGTAGAAACTGCTGATTCAAGGAATGAATGTTATGATTCTGACTCTGTAGTTTTCTACCTGACAGGGCGGTGAATGGTGTCTCCAGGGAAAATGGATTATAATCAATCAGTACTGAATGGTTAATCTGCCCCAATAGACTGCACCCTGCCCTTTAACTGTCTTCACCAGGACGTGGTAGTATTGATTGGATGATCCGACTCATGTTTCTGCCTAATAACCTCTGTGGCAGTATTAAGGGACACTGAGTCGTTGGGCTTAAGAAGTGGGACTGACTCTGGGGATCGCTGTTAGCGTCCCATCTTCTTATGATAGCTGTGATATAACTTATCATAGCTTCTTAAACCGAAACAAAAACCCCCCACAGAATTCCAACACTGTCTCTGTGGATGGTTATAACTTTATGGATGATGTCACAGCAAGTACGTAAGTAAACAAGGAATATTAAGTAAGTAAATTGGAATATGATGCACCGCTAGAGTTTATATCTGAAACCAAAAAGGAGGCAGATCAAGAAACCGTCACATTTGGAACGCTCATTATGTTTTTACTGACGTTGACATCATCGTTTTGCTGATAAATATCTCAAAAGAAAAACATAGCTTCACTTGCTTTTGGCTCTCCCACTTCCCGATGAGCCTTCTTGCTATGGAGTAGTTAAGTCTGATGTTTATGCGGCTCCTCTGTAGCTGAACATCACACTCTTGAAGTCGCTGCTTGTTGAGATGTCGCCATGTTTATTCCTGGCTTTGAGGCGCTTAGAGTCACCTCTAACGGCGTCAACAGTCTGAGCTGTTTGTAAAGAACCCCCTCTTTTACAGCGGGGTGTTGACTGACATGTCAAATCTTTCGACTGGTGAACTGTGTAGTGTTTTATTTTTTTCTTTCAGTTTGCATCACCTGATTCATCCCAGTCCTCTTTTTTTTGTGTGGCGGGTTTGAGTTTCTCGCATCACAGTCTGACGCTTGGAAGAGCGTCGTCCACATGTATGTATAACGTCTCTTAGCCTCTGGTGTGAGCCTCCAGGTCTGCAGCCCTGCTCGTTCTCGTCCCTTTGCTGCGTGCCGTGACTGATTCAGACCTGGAGCGCTGTCAGCTCGCTGGTTGGGCAGAAAACCAGTGGAGCTCCAGAGCCCCAGGCGTGAATTTAAGCTGCTCTGACACAGGACATGCTCTGCTGCTAACATTAGATGCATGGCTTTAATGACTGTTCCAGCGAACCAACACAGTCGGCTCTGTCCTATATCGTCAGCACGGAGCCCCATCAGTAATTTATTATGTTCTCTCTGTGTACTCACTGAGGTTTAAATTAACGTACTTTCTAATTTTATGTCAGAGCTTCCTGTGAGGTGCGTGCCTCAGTTTTCTTCTTTCATCTTCCTCCAGCCTTTATCATAGTCCTCCTCTCATCTATCTCAGCCTGGAGCAGTAGTGGGTGGCACAGGGGTGTTTTCTCAATCTTCTGCTCCGCTCCTGCTGTGCTGTCCTCTGGGATTGTCATGATGGCTTTGTGGAGCATAATTTTCCCCGCCTCCTTCTACTCCCCCCCCCCCCCCCCCCCCCTTTTTTTTTTTCCATGTTCCTATGGCTTCATTCACCTGTTGCCCTGAAAAGCCATGAACACTAGTGTTCCCATGATGCCACTCTCTGTTTGGCTAGCTGAGAGGCATTGAGTAAACACGCGCAGTGAGGAATTTAAACCAGGTAGAGGGGGAGGAGTCAGCATTTTGACCTTGCTCGCGCGACAGGCTTCAGGGAAAATGACGAATGACGGCAACAATCCATCACAAACTGACCCCTTTTACAGTGAATCTGAAATTCAGATTGTCATTCCCTTTGAGGACAAACCTTGTTTCCTCCCAGCATCCCAGCTGTCTTTCCCACTTCACTCTCCCTCCGCCCCCACGTCCCCACACAAGTTGCATGTCCTCATTTGGTTCACAGAAAAATGCAAGATGAATACAAACGCAACCAAAAAACCAAAAAACAAGATGAATACAAACGCAACCAAAAAAAAAAAAAAAAAAAAAAAAAAAACAACCTGCGTGTACAGCTCAGAGTAGTGCTCAGGCACAGATTTTGTGTTATTGCTTGAGATCTGTTCTCATTACATAGTTGAGCTCATGGGGCGTGGAGGGATGATTACTCTTCTTTGCAGACACACAGCCACTTATACAGCCACAGATTTGCATAAATTTGAGGAAAGTGAATGGATCCGCTCTGAAGAAATATGATTTCTTTCAGTTTATGTTATATAGTGTACATGTCAGCCATCACTCTTTTATTCCTGTTGATTTAAATTTGCCCTTTGACGCAACCACAGCTGATATCTTAAGACTCTTGTAAATGTATACAGAAAAGTACAGTTTAGTACATCCCCCCCACAAAAAAATAAATAAAATAAACCTTCAAACTTTGCAGAAGGCTTTTGCTGGCAACTCACAGTTCAACAAAGGATCATGGAGGCTGCTGGCGATAGTAGCTGCTGCTGACTTTGCTAAGACTTACACAGCCTGGAAAAACAATGCGTTGCAAACGACATCTGAGATTTTGTCCATATCGCAGCCATATTGTTGGCAAGTGTGTCTTCGGACCACACAGCCTCACCTAGGGCTGGGCGATGTGGAACCAAATCTCATCACGTCAAATCACATCAGTCTATATGAATATAAATCACAATATAAATCAAATAAGTGCCACTGCACTGAGGCGCATGACAAAGGTCAAGGAGACTGTGCTCCTCTTGTATTTCTGAACTCTGAAGAACTGATATTTGAGAAAATTGCTATATTTATATTTCTTTTTCTGGCTAAACGTAGGAACCCCCCCCAGGGGTGTGTGAGCTCATCTCTGTCCGTCTTTACACAAGAACTGATCATAGTTATTAATCATAGATAGTTCCAATCACTTTAACCTCGATGTCCTGTCCAAGTGCATCACGTTACGTCTCGTGAGCGAATCAGACGCAAACTAAACATCAGTCCTGTACGAGTCCTGAACATGGGATCAGTGATGTTGACAGGGGGTCAGACTCTGCCTCGAGACTCTGACCTTAACCGTGTGTCCGTCCTGATCCTGAGGCAGTTGTGGTTTAAATTATTCAGCAGTGGGAACCCTCTAATGAGTGTAGCTGCTAACACAAATCGATAATGTTCTATCGTCCACTTCGCTGCAGGAGCCCAAACATATGCATGTGTGCTGCTCCTCCTACACTTTTGTGCTGTGTGCATTAACCAAGCGTGACGTGCTGAAATTCGATCCCAGCCATTGGTTAACAACAGCACTGTTGTCTATACATGGCCGCTTGTGTTGTCTGTCAAAACATTATTGACGTTTTATCGACCGTGTCTTATATTCCTATCAAGGAGAAGTTATTTCGGGATAATTCTCTTTATCATTTTATCGTCCAGCCTCACGTAGGGAAACCTCTTAGCATTCATTTCATCCAGTGCCAACACAGTTGTTTTAAATTCCAGTCATGTTGTCCAGGCTTCCAGAGAGAGGAATACCACGGCGGAACAAAGAAATGAATATAAAATAATGAAGAAGTTATGTTGGATAATTACATTTGATCATCTGTGTGTGTGTGGTCTTGGGTCTAAATATTGTATCAGAAGCTTGCCGCATGCAGCTGGAATGAGAAAATACTGAATCCGAATGTGATAGAATCAAAAAGTTTGAAGTGAATAATTTTAGGCAGCCGTTGCTTAAGGGCACATTTTAATTAAAAAACTTTATATTAAACCATCAACATTTTATTAATAGGAATCAGGACTTTATTAACACATTAACTGTGACATATATATTGGCAGAGATAATGCAGAAATGTGTGAACATGCTGGGATATCATCAGTTCAAATGTGTCTCAGAGCAAAAGTCTGGTTTAATTCAACATGGATTAAAATAAATTTGAGGGGCAGCAGAAACCATTGTCGGGTGCTCACTTCACTTCTGTTTTTAACAACGAACTGATGTCCTTGATATCCTTGTGTGATGAAGTGATATGCTGTAGTACAATGAGAGATAAAGGACAGACAGAGGTGTGACTGCATCAGTATATTTCATTGTAGTTGAAGCAGAATTGATCTTTAGAATGAAATAAAATCTGAAGTTGGTTTGGATTCTCTGCAGGTTTTAATGATCTGGTTAAGACGTCGGCTTCTGTTTTGATTGGGCAGCAAACATGAGCAGGTGCTACTGTTGGTGATTGCAGTATCATGACAGAAAATAAGATGCAATTCGCAAAAAAAAACTGAAACATTTTGTGTAAACTGTTAATTATTGTCGCAAAGGCGACATTAACTACTTTGGCCCAATTTTGTCCCATTCAAAAAATGTCTTTGCTTTTGACAAAAGAGGATATGCACGTTGGCACTTTTCAAGAGGCGCATGAAAATCCCAGCCACCCACGAAATGCAAAAAGAGAGATGTCAAAACAAGCCGAGGCCAGAATCATAAACACGATTAGTCTTTGCACGTTTATGGAGTTTTTAGAAATCCAGAGATCCAGTCTGGATATTAGTGCATTTCGTGTGGCTCAACCTTCTTAAACGCGATAATCTCACTCCTCCGTTTTTCCTCTGGGACGCGTGGCTGCGGCACAGCGAGTTGGCTGTGCGCAGTTTTTAATTCCACTCTGCGTTCGTTGGTAATTGAATTCATTATGAGGACACAAGGCCAAATCAGCTGTTATTTCGCAGTCAATAGAGGTTGCTAATTAGAAATTAGCTCGAACATTCTGGTGCGCAGCCCTCGGGGAGCGTCGTCATCAGTCTAAATCTCACATATCTGACATCCCACCAATGGCTCGTAATTACCGCCTCAGCTTTGCAGATCACAGCGCTGTTATGTTTATTCAAGTGCCGAGTAGTGATGTGCTGTCTCTCACACGTGCCGTCCACGTCGTTAATGTACTGTAAATGTGCAGGTGTCACGGCGTGTGTGCAGCAGGAGCTCCTTAAAGCCTCGGGTCCCTCCATAAACGAAGCCGCTGACTGAATTTAAAAGACTTTCAACAAGGCAACTGTGTGTGTGAATGGTTCTATTGCATGACATGAAATATTTATTTTATTCCATCTCAGGGTGTAGGGGATTTCATGCTTGCAGCTCCCAGAGGATGACCGAGGCTCGGGAAACTGTAGTAGCACTTATATTTCTCTGCTCACACCCAGGGACTGAAAGACTGTGGGAGACGAATGTCTGTCACATCCACCAACACAAAGATAAACATGACAAGTTTTTATTTTTGTTGATGCAAGAAAACAGAACAGAATTCTTTCATGTCATCCTGCTAACACATCGCTGATAAGTTGGATAGTTCCACGATCGATCTTAGAGAATTCAAGAGAAACGGGGAGGGAAACGCCAACTAAAAGAAAATCATTAAAAAAAAAATGATGTAGCTGCTGGAGTGATGACGGGAAGAGAGTGGAGCCACATTAAGATGGATGTTGGTAGTTTGTAGTTGAAGAACTTTTCTGCCTTTGTCAGCACGAAGCGAGCTTAACTCCAGATGATTAAATTTTAGAGTTGATCGGTCATAGATAGAAGTAGAAGTAGTAGCAATTGTATATAATAGAGAAACCATCAAAACTTTAGATAAGAAACTCCACAAAAAAGGTTGGAAAACATAAAAGATAACCATGATCAAAATGTCAAAAATCCACAGATCTCTGCCTCGTCTCGGACCGCACACTGAATATGGATTTAAGATTAGTGAGAGTGAACTACACCTTATTCAGAATAATAATGATTGATCATTATATTGCATAGATGATGCAAGTCTTGATAACGTCACTACAGAAAAGCATTAATAACGATCTCTGATCTGAGTCAGAGGATACACAGAGCCTGATGCATATCCTCCAAGGTTATTTTCCATACAAATCATAACGAGTGGTAACTTCATGTAGAGCAGTTTTTCTTCTCAGAAAATTTGCTTTGCTACAGAACTTAATTGGAATAAAAGCAGATAACCTTTACCTGTCTGTATTTAGGAGAATGCAAGAGGTGTTGGTGAACTTTTCTTTTTGAGCTACATGCTTGCAATGTCATAAATGTTTCAGTGCATTAACCCTCAGGAGCACATTGAAAAGCCTTGGGTTTCCATCTCTCTGTATATATATATATATAAATATACCAAATCAAAGCAGTCTCATATTCTCTGTATTCAGCTGCAGACTAAAGGCAGTATTGAGAAAATATGTCTGCTTGGCTAGAAAGCATGGAAAAGGCCATGGACAGGAGGTGGGTATTTTGGAAGATGTAGAAACAGGCAAATGGCTGTGTGGCATGAAGTTGCTAAGCAACTCAATTTACCCCCACTGCATGCACATGCTGAGACATGAGGCAAAGTGCAAAATGTCTGAATCAAGATGAGAGCAGGCCAAAAGAAAACAGTGTGCAGTTGACATTTCTGGGGAAGCCTGTGCGTCTGGGCAGGACAGGTTTACATGCTCTGTTGCAGCGTCCTGAGACTACAGGCCTCCCTGCTGCTGCCACCGCTGCGCTGCACACATCCCATCTGCAAAGATTAGCCTCAATCGTAGAGACTTGGACTATTTTTAACTGACCTACCAAGCACTGTGGCCAACAAAGAGAGGAGTCAGGTCTTCCTCTTTGAAACAATGCCCCTGCATCTTTGTCAGCTTCTCCTTTCCAACCTCCCTTTGCTCTTGATTTGGGTTGATCTGTGACACTGTCTGGGCAACACCGTGCTTTGGTCCCCAGATTCTTATATTTGTTTAATGGAATAATTACTAATCTGTTGACTAGGCTTCCTTTCATTTCACCCATATCTCAATTTCAGAAAAATAGGTCTTGCCTGCCAGGAATCTAGAAAATGTAAAATCTACATTTATCACATGTGACAGTGTTGACAAAATGTGTCTTCCCTCAAAATCAAATGTCAGCGTTGTTGGCTCCAGGTTCCGGTTTGTTCAGTCGTGGCCGCAGTGCGACCCCTCAGCACTGAGTCACACTCGAACAGCTTACACGCTCCCCTTACCGACAAGAGCGTGTGTAAATCCATCATCAGCTGGCACCACATTGCCCCCAACCCCCCAACCCCCCCTCAGAATGCCTCCCTACAGTATGTCTCATTTCCTCTTCCTCCATTAGAGACTCCTTCCCTCACTCCTCCCTTTTGACACCACTTGAACCTTTGCTCTCTTCGCCCTCTTCCTCATCCTCCACCCACTTGTTTAACCTTGTGGTGGCTTGTTTCCAACACTTACCATCTGTTGTGGAACTTTGGTCTTGGCTGCATTCAACTCCTGCCAAGGGCAGCTTTGCTGCCTCAGAGGGATAGATAGATCTAAAAAAGAAAAAAAACATCGATATACATACTCTTCTGTGTTGGATAAACATTATGAATTAGTGATATAATTAATAATTAATTACTTTGTCCAAGTTTTCTGTATGTATGTAGAGGTGAGCAATATTGACTCCACCTCCTCCTAAGAATACAACTTTAACAAAGACATTCTCATGGCCATGTGCCATCTTTTCTACATAAGAATGGACGACACGATGGCTCCCCAACACTGAAGCCGGACCATCATGGTTGCCCCCTTGGTGGCTGGCTCCAGTGTAGAGCATCAACCCCTCCTCTCCCATGTTAGTGGTTGGGACATTTCAAGTTAAAACTTTCTTAAAGATACCTTTTGTCATTTTCAGTCAACTGTTCCTTTTTCTGGTAATAAAATGGTGAGGATTGGTAAAGCAGGCCAGCACACGCAAGGCGATGGAAAAGCAAACCCTTGCACAGTACCCTGACCCAAGACGGAAGTGCTGTTCCAGTGCAGCGGTTCCAAATGAAGGGCTTGTCCTTCAAATGTTAAGTGTGTCATTGCTGCAGGGGCGAGCTCTCAGTTCGGGAACAACTGTTTTTCTGCTCAACTATCGAAGTAGCCTTGGAAGACAAAGGTTAAATTTTCCCAATAACTGGTGCACATGGGAGGACAGGATGACGTGTGCAACACTGGGCCAGTCAGAAACTTTTCATTCAATTATTTATCTAAAAGATGTGTCGTTTTTGGTGTAAGAGATGAGTATAGTGTGTTACATACATTGCGTTCAACAATAATCTATTTACAACATCAGACATGTTCGCTTCTGCGTTTTGATTCTCCACCCTGGATGCTCCTGTCTGCCCATCCCCAGGTGAACTGGTGAGCAGATGGGCGGTTGAAGCTGTGCTGTGGGGGAGAAAAGAGGAAATAATGATATGCCCTGTCTGCTGCATTATGAGACCTTATGTTTAGGGGAGCCGAGCAGACGTTGCATGTGTATTTGTCATCCAGCCTGTCATCCGTGGGACCCTCCGTTCGAGTGCACACATCTCTCTTCACTCCAGCTTATTTATTTTGGTCTCCATCTGTAATGCCGCTGACCACAGAGGTTGAACTCAAGCCTACTGTTTGACGTCATGAAGTTTAATTATTAATCTGTAGCATGAATCATTCTATAAATGGTTATATGTAGTTATATGTATGTATACCGCATGTCACATCTGCTCAACTATATTTGAGTTTATAAACGACACACAACACCTCATAATGGCAGTTTTTTTTAAAAGTATTAAAACATAATTTTGAAATTGCTCATTTATACAGACTGAATCATCGCTGCTCTAATTATCCTTGAGCTGTGTCTGCATCTTGATTGCCGTTCAAATGCTGCTAATTAATCTGATTGGATATGGATTAGAAAAGCTCACAGCTGTCATTCAGGCTCCGCAATTCACCCTGCGTGTTGGGCAAACACCAGGCCGTGACGTCCAGGGAACTCTCCGTAGACCTCTGCCATAATATTATGGTAATGCACAGATCAGGGCCAGAATACAAAACCCCCTTTTCAGAGCTCGTCTGGAACACTGGAGCACAAGGACTCCTCTCAGAGTTGGCTGAACAGACTAACAAGGTACCAAGGGCCTCAATCAGGAAGGTGACCAACAAGCCAAGAGTCACTCTCACAGAACAACCGAGGTCCTCTGCTGAGCTGGGAGAAGGGCGAGCGTCTCTGCTGAGATGAGGCCTTTACGGTTGACTGGCTAAATGGAAGTCACTGTGAGGAAAAGGCATGTGACAGCTGGCTTGGAGTTTGCCACACAGCATTTAAAGGAAGCGGACAGCACTAGAAAAAGATTCTCTGTCAAAGCACCGGCAGCCAGAAGGCACTGGTTATCACCTGGATGATGCTGCCAAGCTGTAACGTGTGGTTAAAATCTACTGATCAGAAGTGTGTCTGTTAATAGTGACACTCCATTAAGGCTCCTGTAAATCACTGCAGTGGAGTGCAGAGAGCTGCAGGTCAGCAAAACAAGGCTATCAGCTGCTGGTGATTGTTCTTAAACTCAGTGAACTAAGATGTAGACGAACCCACTAAGAGCTAATCTGAAGTTAACTTGATGAGCCAGAAGTTAAGGTTCCATTAGGTTTTGAAACTGATGCAACAGATAATTACATAATGGGCATACAGCAGCTTAGAAGGGATCTAGTGCATCTTGTCTGAGGGCAATGTTCTGTTTGTCTGTGTCACTTTACTTTTGCATTTCCTGCATCATTATACAATTTGTTGGCCTTCAAATTCAGACAACAGCAATGATATTAGCCTCAGTGTTTCTGTTGCCCTGCAGCGCTGTTCACACAACTAATCCGCGGTGTGTCACTGCACGAGCGGTAATATAATGGAACAAGGCAATGTGGGCCATGTGGCTCCCCTAAAAAAACGTATTTAAATTAATTAACGTCCTTGTTAATGCTCGTTATGTTCAGCGTGTATTAAAAGAAGAAAGAAAGAGAAAGTTTGACGTGCAACAAGCTAAATTATCAGTATCTTCACAAACCGCTTCAAGCCATGTCAAGTGATGTTAATGAGCCATTATTAACACGGTACATTTGATGTCCTCGGG
Source organism: Pseudorhombus dupliciocellatus (assembly GCA_016785235.1). Classification (NCBI taxonomy): domain Eukaryota; kingdom Metazoa; phylum Chordata; class Actinopteri; order Pleuronectiformes; family Paralichthyidae; genus Pseudorhombus; species Pseudorhombus dupliciocellatus. The sequence goes on along the minus strand of JAFBJW010000042.1, from coordinate 222,682 downwards.
AAGTTGACAGTCAGAATTCATCAACTGTCAAACTGGATGACTGCTGAACTCATTTTCAGGCGTCAATCAGACGTTATCCAGTCGGAAATGATACTCAAATGCCCCCATATCAAAGTGGACAAGGACTGAACTAGAAAGCAATGATGGTTTAGTATGAGGCGGAATTCTTTCTCCGGAGCTGCTCGACATAGCCGAGGATCCAGGTTTTGTGTGGCACATTTTCCTTATTTGCAGTTCAGCCCCAGCACTGCTCTGTGTTCTCCCCTCTGGCCTGGTGTTGATCCACGATGTGGAGAAGGGCAATGAGTGGATCAGAGGTTAGACCGTGTCCTCCCTGTGTGTGTTATAAATGACTTTAGAGAGGCCACTCTCTGTTCTGTTCTTTCTGTGACCTAGATGTCAGTGAGTGTGGATGAGGTCAGAGCAAATCATGAGGAAACTACACGTTTTTCTAAAAGTATCAGAAGAAAGACTTCAAATTTGTCCAAGGGAAGATTATTTTTCCAAAGTGGTGATTTCTTTTTTCAAGTCGCTCCAGTACCATCCTCATTATAGGTATTACTGTTGACCTGTTCAACGTGAGATGAGTGATTATGTTGCATAAAGGCAAACAAAATGCTCCCTAGCAACCAAGTTATGAAGCAGTAAATGATGATGTGATGCGATGACATTTGTTGGCCTGTGTTTCTTGGTGTAGTTTTTTTTTATTGCTGAGCATAATGGACCAAATTCAGGCATTGGTCCACTTTGGGAAATACCTGGCAGTTAAAATGCAGCAGCAGAACAGTGTTTATTGATTTCAAACATCGGCAGTAAATGTCAAGCTTTGGTGGTGCGCTGCAAAAACAAAGAGCAGGGGGGGGGGTGTTGCCAGACAAGCCATTTTGTATCGATGCCCTGTGATCAAGCAAAAATCCAACATCCCGAACAGCCCGAGATGCCAATGTCTGCCCCAGTAGTGTCCTCATCAGACCACAATGCATTGCAGCCCGGCTACGTTGTGTGTTTTTAGATAATGGTCCCTGTTCAAGCATAAGTTCTCAGTCCTGCAGTTTAATTAGCCTACAAGTATGTGTTTCATACCAATAATACTGCACACTTTTACCTTCCTCCTTGAAGGCCCTTTTGGGAATAAAATAATGCAGTAAAATTTCATAGATTTCAGATATTGCAGCTGTCTCCAAACTTAATAATCCTGCTGTCTGGATTCATAGGCGATATAAACCTCCCCTCTTACTTTTTTCAGATCCACGTAGGTATGTTTCCAGTGGGGTGTGATCCACAAAGGAAATCTTCCGTTGTGCACGGCAGTATTAATATGAATCTCTTCCATACACTTTTAGTATGAGTCCTACGCACTGTTTTATAAATAAGAGTAGCAGGAAGCATTCCCAGAGATAGTGGGAAGAAGCTACAGGCAAATGTCTGAACTTTACTGCACGTGTAGCCTCAACTGATGAACAGACGCCCAGTATGAACTGGTCTCCACCAGGACTCCTCCTCTAGTCTTCACCACCCCACTCGCATCTTTGTCAGCCTGCTGTTTTCTGCCTCACAGCATAAATCGGCGTCTTCTGGAAAAAAAAAGGTTGATGAAGGAGAGTGAACTAAAACAAGGAAAAATGCCGCAGTGCAATTAAACGCTCTGTATTGCTTCAAGTCATCGCCATAAAGTAAGATTTATAAAACTTACATTATGACTTCTCATTACACCAAGTAATTTGTCTCATTGCCTTTAAACCTACGAGACATTATGTAATTGTCTCTCCTTTTATGATCAGGTAATGTGAACCTCTAAATAAACGACTTTGAAGTTTCCATGAATAAATCGGCCCTAAGAAATTGATTAGTCAACATTTCTTGTAATCCTACTGTCGCACAATAGAGGCAATAAAAGACCAGTCCCCAGAGGATAGAACGGCGGAGTTGGTGTCTTCTGAGACTTAAGGTCGGTGCATTTCTGATGAATTCCTTCAGCCCTGAACCAAGCCTTAACATTTATTTGATTTTTTATTGGATACCAGGGTCTCAGGTGAAGTAAAGCACATGCACATAAACTCCATCTCCATGTCATACACTTTATTTTCTATCTGTGTGCATAGCTTGCACCTCTGTTGGTATCATAGTTGTTATTTTACCTAAATAGGGAATGAAACAATCTATGGATATTTACAATCAGATACCAACATTAATCTGCAAATGAATGATTCTCTCCCCGCGACAAACTCATAAAACCTCTCCTCAGAATCATTTGTGTGTTTACTTTACGATGTTTGTGTCTGAAGGGGCCTTGGAGATGGAGCTAGTCAGGGCCCGGAGCTCATTAACTGCACTGGAGGATGACATAATGGGATAAGTTCATGGCCTCGATAAGCTGGGAAAACACACACACACACACACACATAGCTACACTGAGTCAACCTCACTGCCTGTTTGCTGATTGTGTGTGTGTGTGTGTGTCACAGGCGGTAATCCACTGAAGATGATTTATTTACGGCTGGTAATGTGAGAAATCAGGTCTGAGGTTGATGCTCCGAGGGTATCTCATAGGGCTGGTCTGTCCTCTCGCGACCCACAGGCCTGAGTGTGAAGACTCAATGCTGCTGATAATGGCTTGTCGTTAAGAATAGATTTATTGTTATTTGCACTGTTTAGCAAATCCGATTAGTTGAGGCTCTGCAACAACAGATAGATGCGCTATTCTCACTTCAGCCGTATTATAACACCTCTTATCAAGTACCAGCAAGATTTACATGTGTCTGTGACATGTAACAAGGGGTTTATTTTTAAATGTGTAAATAGCAGCATTACCAACAGGCCTGACACTTCATTAGACACCTGCAGCTGCTGAGAACCCAGTTAAGGAGAATGAAACGGCAAAAGCGGTGTTTAACATCAACCACTGCGTCTGTGGTGGTAATCACAGTGTGATGTGTCTTGGAACGATCCAAAGTACTTTTTACTAACACAGAAGCTCTCTAACTTTGAGTTATTTTTTTTATGTCTGATCGCTTCATGTCCTCGCTGAGATGAGACGAGTGCAGTGTTTGCCAGAGGCTCTAGAAATGTTAGTCGTAAGAAAAGTTTGAGCTGTTTTTTTCTTGTTTGCATTGTGGTGTTACTTTTTTTTTTTTTTTTTCATCTTTTGATTTTAATCCTGAGAGATTTACTCCAGTGTGTATTCCCTGTGGGGGAGGCTGCCTCTGATCACTGATTCCATTGTAGTCGTAATGAAGATGAGGCTCGTCGAAAAGAAGCTGACTGGAACACTAAAAAATGTCTGTCCTTGGTTCTTTCAATCTTTTATTTCTGTGGAAAGATAAAACAGAGATATGGAGAACCTCATTTATTCGCAGCATTACTTTCAAAGGGTATCACTGTTATTTCTGCCAACTGGGAAAAAAATGAAGCTTGTGTGATTCTTACTCTTCATTATGGCATCCTGCTGCGTCGTTCTTCCTCCCACCGTTTGCTCTGTGTCTCAGCAGGTTTGAACCTGTGACATTTTCAGGCGTCGCGAGCGTCCTGCTGCTTATCGGGCAGGTCTGACCCGTGCACGCCGAGGAACAGAGATCAAGTGCCACCCGGTTGATTTGTTAACCTTTACTGTCACGACTATATCGCTCTCTGCTCAACATGATGGAGTGGCGGCAGGCTGATCAGCAGCCACGGCAGTTGAATGTCTGGTGGCCACTTGGACTCAGCAGATTTTGATGTGTGTGTTTTTTTTTTTTCCTGTACTTATGCACACAGTATATCTAAGGCTCTGGGGCTTAACTCCTGCATCGATCGCCAGCTCCTTATCTCCCTTTTGTCATTTGCATTGCAGTGAAAAAAAAGAAAGATGTCGTAAAACGTCACGTGTCACTGAAGTCTAAAAGTCATGCTGCCAAATATATTAAATCTTTATCATTACTGTTCTAGATCAACGGTGCAGCAAAGCTGACACGGGCACACACTCACACTCACACACTCTGAAACCGTGTAGCAAATGGGTCAGCTGAGCCCTGTCTGTACTGTACGTTACATCAGCCAACTGCATTGTCTTTAACTATGTATGAAATGCTTCGCTTTGATTAATAATGAACTGTCACACACTGCGCTAGCATCAGACTTAACTGAGGGTTTATTATTGCAAATATTGAGATAAATAATAGATAAACATGTCCTGCTTGGCTTCGTATTGATCGTTCGCCATCTAAGGCTCCGGATTAAGACGCTACTTTACTTACTATGAATTACTTCATTCAACACTGCAAGTGGATGTACCAAACTTTTCAGGGTGCCAACTGAATTTCATTGGGGAATGGAGATGAAGAGAAGTTGGAAGACAGGACTCTGTCTGCAGTAATTGAGATGTGGAATGTAAAGCTGGCCATGGCAGCACATCTGACCTGATGGGACAAACTGCCAGCTTTGTACCGCATAAAGTAGCTCGCAGCCGCGGCTCTCCAGAGCAGGTGAAATTGAACCCTCCGGGTGCAATGAAGTTTTACGCGAAGCATCGTCAGCTTCACCGACGCTGAGCTCAGCCGATAAATTTAACAGGTGGATAAGTTACGGCTGAAGAAAACGTTTCGGTTAACTGTTGGTTTGCTTCTTCACACATTTCACCGGCAGACTGCAAACAAGTTTAACGTGGATCGTACACCTGCTTTTTTAATATGCGTCGCGCTGTAGGAGATGAAATTCCGTTTACTGTGAGTGTATTACAGTATCAGGTACTGGCACCAAATCAATTCAGATGTGAACTGGAACCAACCCTGATGGTTATTTCAATATTTTATATATTGGGATGATGTTTTCTTCTTCTCTCTTCTTCTTGTTCATCCAGGGCACAGCTACACATGTGGTGATATTCTCCATCATTACATTTGCATGCTACACACAGACTCATCCCTCAGTTATTCTGCTAAGGGACTTGTATTTCATGTCATGTCCCGCTGACTCCCCTCCCATATTTCCTGTAAGCGTGTCGACAGCGCGCTGTGACGAGCGCAGGCTGAAGGCAGTAACAAGAAAAGTGTCACACATGTCTTGAGACGCTGGGAATGTTATTTCCACCTTCAGACACAGTCTATTGGACATGCCCAGTGAAGAGTGGGGGCTAATAATTTCATACCTGGACACCTCCATCTTCAGGCGAGGACCCTGAAGTCCAGTCCAACATAGGACTTTCAGACTGACAACTTTTATTTAAAAACTCAAACTGTTTTGTATTGACCTTTGTAACAGTGCTTCAGAACCCTCATCAATACTTTCTGTGTCTGACTGGAAGACTTTCCATTCCCAGCATTAGCAGTAACTAAAAAATAAATAAACACTTTTTGGCCTCTAGACCCCTTTTTGCGGATAAAGCTATGAGTCTAGAACCAGGAAAATTAAGACTGCAGTCCTTGGAGCTGCAGCCTGGGCCATGACTTGCTTTGTTGGCTTCAGCACAAAATGTCTTTTGAAGCCAGTTGCTTGTAGCAGAGTTCCCCATCACTGAGCTGTTAAAAAATTCCTGCAGCTCAGAGACATTTTTTGTTCAAAAACAGAAATTGAGTTTTGAAAGGTACTTGGTGAAGCAATCATGAGTCATTGCTCTCGATCAATACGCCCATAAACCCCTGTAGGTGTAGCGTACAATGTTTTGATTATTCCCTGCTCCGTGCAACTTGGAAACGTGTACTTATATCTGCAGATTATACCGCTCACCATTCTAATACATTGTGTTCTTATGGTATAGTTAAATGCTGGTTGGGTAGAAGAGTCTGAATCCAGTCTCTGCTTATTGAATATGACTTTTCTGAGCTTCCCAGGGCTCATGTTCACATTGGTACAGGGTGTATGTAATTAATGCAGCTATAAAAAGTAGAGGACCCCCCCTCATCCACTCACTGTAACATCTCCCTGGCCAACACTGTGGACATTAACTGGCTTTGATGTAGACACACACCTGTTGATGTTTGGGCCGACAGGGATACTGAGGGGTGTGCTGAAGCTTTCCCTTCAAACAGCCACAGACTGTCAGGGGAGGATGGAGAAAGATGTTTGGAGAGAGCGCAGCCCAGACAGACAGATTGATAACGGATGAAAGTCAGCAGCAGGTTTCTCTTTGCTCTCGGCGAATGACAGCAGTAAAAACAAAAGATCGCATCAGTTTCTCTGATGATGTGGTGAAGTTCCTGAAACTTGAATATATGTTCTGAGCGATATGCATAGAATTGAATAAAACCTGCACGTGACATTTTATTTTTCATTTATTTTGTGAATTAATTCCACGACTGGAAGGAAGGGGTGCTCTTTCTTCACTCGTTATTATTTAATTCTCCAATATCTGCTTTCATTTTCTGCCTTTATTTTTGTCCTCGAAGATCCGATCTGGTATCTCTAAATCCTCCCTCTCCATCTGTTCCTTTCTCCTCCATCAGTCATTACTTCTTGGCTAATTCAAATGCTAATTCCAGCTCATTTCGGAGATTAATGTTTTGACTGATAACATATTGTGCGGCGCCAAATGGCTCAACCTGGAAATCGCTCTCCCGGCGTTGTAAAAGAAAATCTCCCCCATTTTAATGAATCATAATTTAAGCCTCGGCTTGTAAGATGAATTCACCTGTAATTCCTGCATGATGATAGCGGAGCTGCGTCTGCACGGATTGAGTGCATCATCTTATCCCCCTGCCTTTCTGCTGCACATGAACGACTCACCTGAACTTTGGAAAGTCACCTTTGTCCCCCTGCCTTCTGTTTTCCGAGTGACATCTTTGCTTCGCAAACTGCATCTAAAGCAGTTGATCCTGGACTTGCTTTTATTGCAAGAATACATTTAATTTATAATTGTTGAAAAACTATGATATGAAGGCATGTTTTGTAACACTGCTTTCTCATATTTGCTTTTTTTTTTGGTAATTAAAATAGTTTTCTCCTGGTTCTTGTCACAACACTTTAAAACAATAAACATCAAACGAGTGCAGACAATAATGGAGAAAGGAAGGAAGACCTCAACAAACAGCATTTTTAGGAGCATTTGTTAAGTACTGTGAGCAATTAATCTCTTATTACCCTGCACACTGGTGTAGCTGGAAGCAGGACATCGTCTGTGTGTGTGTGTGTGTGTGTGTGTGTGTGTGTGTGTGTGTGTGTGTGTGTGTGTGTGTGTGTGTGTGTGTGTGTGTGTGTGTGTGTGTGTGTGTGTAAAGGATAAGGAAAATACCAACAGGATGTTGATCTGAACCCCGACGATATCAGCAAATCAAGCCATTGTTAGGGATGTCACAACAGGAACTTGAGGTGTGTGTGTCAGCATGAGAGCTGCTCTTTAGGAGCTGCTCAGACATGGAAGGTAAACAAGACCGTCTCCTCTCGCTGTGAAATCCCCCGATGGAGTGTTTTTGCCAGTGTTGGTAGAAATAAGGCTGTTTATGTCAGTTCCCTCTTCTCAACTTACGCTTCAGTTAAGTGGTTCGCAAACACAAATAACTTGACTCACAAGAAGTGATTACACCACACAGAGCACATTGGCATTAGGTGCAGCACACAATATTATATCACGTTTTACTGTTGCTTCATCTCTAGACATCATGCTCTCTTTGTCCAAAATGCAATTTTCCAGGTCTTATACAGATGGAAAATGAAATTCTGATCATAAGATGACATCAACACAGCATCGCAGTGTGAGTCAGTAATTCTTGTAACGCATCAACATTCACAGGAGGAGACAGAACATACAGCTTCATTTGATGAAGCATCAACAACAGACGTCCACAGTGATCACAGTCAAATCAGGTCTAGAAAGAACCTGAAGCATATTTTCCATAATGTTCTCAGCCTGGGTCATACGCAATTCATTCATATTTAATGCAAAAGGTGAATGACTTTACTTTTCACTGCATTGTTTGTCCTGTTTATCAGCTTCTGCAGGAATGTCACCAAGTTCTGAGAATTCTAGAGTGGATTTGATAAATGTTCTTGTTGGCCACATTAATTTTCCCGGCCTTTGGCATTGATTTGCTGCAGTAGATAGAAATCAAATCTCCCAGTCATTCATAAATTATTCTCATAGTGCTTTCTCATTTACATCAATTTGGACTGTTGGGGCAGTCTGTCTCCGCGGCTCAGTTGTCTATGAGCACAGATTAGACTTCACACAATCAAGTGCTGAAATATTAAACATTCTCATTCATCTTCGCGTGCCAACTTCACACTTACAGCATTTTATTTCAGACATCCCTGTTCCTTAAAGCTATGTTTTGTTTTTTACTTCTGTGAGTTGCTGCCAGATGTGTCCTTTAAGGTTAAGTCATGGCTGGAGATGAGAGAGAATCACTGACGATTGTTGTTACTGCCAATCAAAGTCAAGGCCAGAAACTTCCCAGCTTCAAGCATGATTGTTGGTGCAGGCAAGAGCGTGTTGTCTCAGGACAAGTGTTGTTGTCAAACAGCAGACCGGCTGCAATCACATTTTGATGTAGGAAACAGGAAATTGCAATTGAGGGCAGCTGGACTCTGTGGTTGCCAAAACGAGTCATTTTCTGCTCCTGCATGTCAGGGAGTCATGTGTATTAAAGCTCTGTGAGGTCAAGGTATTAACGCTTAGGGAGTTGATATGTAAAGATTGATTGTGTTTTTTGTTATGCTTGTAGACATGGTGACAGGTGGTGTGTGTGTTTGTCCTCCACCTAAATATCTGCTCTTAGATCTGCACTTGTCCTTTTGAGTCGTCCTTGGCCAACACACCTCAACACATCACAAGTTACACCTCGGGGGCAGGAATCAGAATTTAAATGCAAAGTGATTATTAGGTTAGAAGGACACGTGCTGTCCCTTTTGCTGTTTACCATATTGAGTGGATGGGGAAAATGTAATTTTGTCAATGCTGATGTGCGGACACATGGGGAGCCAGCGTGAGGACTTACTGATGTGATAATGTTGAGCTGCCACGGAGAATAAATAATCCGAACGACACTATTCCCTAATCTTTTGAAATGTCACCCGTAATCACTGCATTCTGCCACAGAGACCACCATATAATTAGACAGTGAGACTTAATACCTGAAGCCTCCTTTCTTCTGTCTGATCACCCACTGTCCTTTTCTTGCTGTCTGTAATGTGCACTGCTTCTTCTTCATTGGGATTAGGGGCTGACAACATACCAACAAATAAAGGTGTTAGCTGTGTTTCTCTGTGCCTGGTGGTCGGCTGGGGGCGTGCCATTAATGCAGGAGAGCATTCAAGAGTGAAGTGAGCAGGGATCTCAATGCTGTGTTTGCCCCAAATAGACAGAATAAACATGGAGCTCACAGAGGCCAATTAGAGGTTCTCCTTCAAGTTGCCCCATTTTAAGAGTCGACTCCCCTCCACTCGTCCGTCTCCTGCTGGGATGACACACAGCAGCCACACTCCTCCGGCAGTTCTTCCTTTCTGTGGGTGAAATACATCCACAACCCCGTCTGCTTTTCCCCTCTCTCTCTCTCTCTCTCTCTCTCTCTAGAGATAAGTAAGATAATGATTTCACACGGTTTCGTGTGTGATTCAATGTGCCGCTCAGCACGGCACTTCTCGCAGGCGGTGCATTGCTCACCGAAGCTTTGTCGTTTAAGACGACACAGAGTGGGAATGAACGTGACTCCATTCTCTCTGTTAACTCAGCATTGTACCATAAAAATGGTTTTTAAGCTGCGATTTTAAGGCGAAAAAGTTACAAAGTGTCAATTTACACAGCAATTAAAGTAATTGGATTTTAATTACATTTAAATAGACTTAAGGACGACCAAGAATTATACAACACGCCTGGACTGAACAACTATAATCAGCCATAATTTAGCCTAATTAGTTGTTTAGAACAAAGGGAGAAGTGGAAACTGACAAATTAACACCAAGTGCTGCAGCAAACTTTTAAATTCCATGAATATCCTTTAATATAGGCCTTTTAGAAAAATAACGAATGAGCACCTTCTAGGTTAATTGAAATGAGTTCAGTTCCCATATCCCTATGCAAAACGCCAGGTCAGACTTTGTTGGCGAAAACTAGGGACTGACACTATGAAGTCTTTAGAAAAATGTTCACTTACAATAGAAAGCTGGCAAAAAAACAAAAAAGTGATAGATGACACCATCTGACTTCTTTTTGAATCCAGTGTAGTCGCCCTCTGCTGGTCATGCGAGAGAGAGCATCTACGCCTTTGGAGGCTGCGCTGTGCCTCCACCAGGTGTGTGACTCAAGTCCTGATGGAAAATTGCATTGCATCATTGCGTCAAATAAGGATACAACTCACGTCAACGTGATATTGAAAAAAGAGGAGCACGAGCAGCAGGCTGGGGATGAATGTGTCATTTCACTGGATGCTGTCAGATTTCTGCCGGCTGGAGGCTGAAGCTATTACTGAGAGCTCTGCTGACACTTTTGACTGATCGTTATAGAGCGTAGCTTCCCTCCTCCGCATGACACTGCTCCCCATCTTTGTCACATAGGGATTAATAATGTAGTCGCAAGGGGAGCCATGATCTCTCATTAGTGCATGCATGCATGCATATGCATGCAAACAGAGCAGTGATGATTCTAATAGTGTTTTAATCTTTGGATAATTGCACTAGCTGCCGGGTCATTAGCACTCCTCCAGCCCATCTCATTAATGGCTCTCAGAATTCACGCCTGCATTATGGCATTATCTCTCTTTTTTCATATCTGTCTCCTGCCCAGCATGAGTTGACATCAGTTTGCAGGCTCTTTCATTCGATTGATTTTTTTCTGCATTCCATATACAGTCAAAGCCCCTTACAGCAAATACAACAGCACAGTGCACAAACAACCTGCGGGGGCACAGTTGGTGTGTATTTCATTCCCAATAATTAGTGGAGTGATCAATTACCAGCAAGACAGCGTGATTAGCTTTTTTACACTTTGTTTTTATCCAGACTGTGAGGATCCAGTTATGAGGAAATCCGTCTTTAAATTATTCCAAGATGCTCACATCAATAAACTGCAACACATTGGCTCTGTGGCGTGTAACGGGGTTGTGCGTGAACTGCTTCAGCTCATCTCTTTGTGAAGTAGGTTATTCTGGACTTTGAGGTCGGCTGGATCATATAAACCTGATTGGAACACACAGTGCTGGTGCGCCCCCGTTGTTCAGGCTGAGAGGGGTCAGGCACGGTTTGTATGTTGCTTCAAAAATCCACAAAATATATGCTTTGCCCGGAGGTTTCCAAACATGAATTAATGAATTTCATTTTTTCCCTGATGAAATAACACGCTGTAAAAATGAACTGCTTTAACCTCCCTGACTCCTGGACCTTTCATAGCTTAACCATCATCACACACACACGGAACACAGTGTTACTGTTCCAACCTTTCTCCAAAACGCAGCAGATTCTCTGTGTGATAAACGCTGCTATAAATCCAGCTCCTGGAGCAGTCCTGCTCTCAGCAGGCTCCACGTGTTGGGATGAGACTCTGAGGGATCGGGGCGTATCTGACTAACTACCGGGCATCAGCAGCTCGCTCCCTATCCGGCAGCTGCAGCCTGTCAAGGTGTGTGTGCTCCTCCTAATGCCTGAATGCAAATCCGGCTCTTGCTGCCCCGAAAGCGGCAGCAAAGACCCGCCTGGACTCATCTCTCCTCTCTGACTGTGCGGCTGTGTGGGCGGGTTTGGCAGTTTGTTTGTGTTGAGAGATAAGAGTTGAAAGAAAGCACTCCCCCGGAAATATGCCAGCTCCAGTGTGCAGTCAAAAAATGGGGAAGCTCATTGTATTTACAGCCCCCTCAAACTCTCACTGTTGGATGGCGACGCCAACCACTTTGTTTTTGTTGCGCAATGAACACACTTGAATTCAAGAGTAAAAGATGCGTTGACCATTTTTTTTAGTGCAGTTTCCAGAGATTTTACAAGTGAGCAAAACTATTGCACTTGTGTGCCTTTAAAGGGATAGTTCATGTGAGAATAAAAATTCACTCATTACTCATTCCTCCATGCCTGTGCTGGATTATGGAGATGTTATCTGCAGACTGCTGTTCTTAATCCCTTGTAGTTCTGCTCATTCTTCTGCCAGGTTCTTACAGAAGATGGTGCACACGAGAAAGTAGAGTAGTTTGTGTGTGTGTGAGAGATTGTAGTGGTGTTTGTTTGTGAACTACTTTAAATAGAGCCTCTCACAGAGGAAGGTTCGCATGACTGATCTGTTAGGAACAGTCGTACAATTCTGTTGCTGTTTTCTAAACTTTGTACAAAAATAACACTCTGTAGATGTGTGTGTTTGATTTATTGAATTTGCTGATGTCTTAGCTGTCGGCTCCAGAGGGCTTCGTTTGCCATTACTGGCTCACTTTGATGAGGAGACGAAGAGGGCGGGCCTTAGGTCAAGGTGACTGTGTTCGTTCTCTGCTGGTTCAGATTTGGTGCGATGCGAACTTGTTGACCGCAAATATGAAGTTTCCCTCCATTTTTAAAATGCATGTCAGCTCAACAACAGTGAGCAGTGTGCAGTGACCTTTGCTTGACTGTCTGAAAACTTCCCTTTGCTTTTTGTGGCAATTAGTAGATTGAAAGCCGTCCTCTGATGATGTCTTGAATCCTGTCTGACTGCAGATGACGGCAAAGTGTTAATGGATGTTTTGATGGGCCACTTATGCAGCAAAAGAGAAAAATGGATCTTTTATGCTTCTGCCATGGTCATATGTTATGAATCCAATGGGGAGATGTAAGAAAATAAGCTTCTCAAAACCAGGCTGCATTGCAATAATTATGGTCTGGAAAGTTCTACAGACAGATGCTTTTTTAAAAAATAACATTCTTCAGAGTGGACATTAATAAAACTCCTTTTCTTTGAAACATCACCATGAACCCTGTCTATGTCACAACACCTTTCCTACTTATTTTAATATAGATCCATAAGAAATGGATGATCAATTTCTTCCTCAGGTAGTTATGGTTTTCTTGGGTTTTTATTGTTTTTACTGCTGTCGGCTCAGTAGTGAAGTGAGGATGGATCTGAAGGTGGGATTCTGCACAATCCTGCTATTATTCTAGCCTGAAGTGTGACTTTGTCCTCAGTCTCTGTCACTTGCTTCGATCTTTGATTACCGACCTGCCCGTCGGTTGATCGAGAGTGTATCCTGTCTGCCACCTCACCTATCAGTAGCTCCACACAGCAATTTCATTTGCAGCACGACGTCTTATTTCCCGTTAGTTGTAAAAGGACATATGGGCAAATGTATAAAAAGTCACCATCGCAGCAGCTCTGGGAGTGAGGGTGCTGTTCTCGCAAGAGCCTGCAATAAATCTGTCAATAAATCTGACAGAGTGGTAGGTTATGCATGTTTTTCTTTAGTTCGCCAGAAGGAATATCATTTGAACAGTTTCCACAGTGGCTGCATCGCAATATAAGATTGGATTTGTTTATTTGCGCTGACGTATGGCCATGCTGATGTTTACCTTATTTCTGCCAGTCTGTCTGTCATCGCTTTGTTCGTGTTGACAGAGGAAGATGGATTTATTATTTAGCTTCATTGTCAGAAATTAGAGGTGTAGAAGCTCTTCGGTGGAAGAGTAAAATAAATTCAAGTTTCTTCAAATATTACTCCAGGCACACTCAGTTGGCTCATGTTTGTTTCCAGTGTTACAGTGGTTCAGATCACAGCTGTTTTCACCGTCTCTCTCTCTCTCTCTCCTTCCCTTTGTCACTTTGGCCTCAATTTATCTTTGGGCAACAGTGGAAATGAACAAAAATATCTTTCATCCAGACTGTCTGGAGTGTGAATATGTATTGAAGAAATGTATTCCTTTCGGGATAAAAAGCCAGACTTTTTTTAAACTGGCTATAGCTGTGTGGTTTCCCCCATAGGACCTGTTTCTGCTTTAAACCCTGCCACTCTACTTTGCATTAGAGCCTACCCCGTATATATTTATATCGATGGAGTCTTTTACGTATTGGAAACGGTGCCGTCATGTGCCAACATGGGGTTTTATTTCACAGAAAAACAATTCAGAAAATATGGATTTATGATTAGGTTGGTTTTGGAGTTCATCAGTCCAAAAATCCATATTGGTTTGGCTCATCACACAACACAATTATTCCAACCCAGCTTCTAACATTTTAATTTCCATGTTCAGTGTTTTTATGAGGGCGTCTGAATATGTGGCTCCCTGCATAATAAATATGATGAGCAGCTATGGAACATGTCATATATATATTACACGTACATATAGCACAGGTAAGAAGAAATGGCTCCTATGTGAAAGGAGTCAATTAGTGAACTTTCTTCTGGAGATCATACTCTGACTTTGTTCCCTGTAGAGAAATCATTGGACATAAATTCTTAATTAACTTGCCGTGGTTTCTCTTATCCTCATCTTTTGTACCAATGGTTTCACTCAGTATTCATGGATGAAAATAATTGGTGAAGTGTGTGAAGTGACTTTGCTCATGCAGTGCGAAGCTGATTCCAGAGGAAATGAAGCACTGTCTCACCTGGAATATGTTTCTCTGCTTCACACACTCATGCTGCTGGCTCTCAGACCGCTGAAGTACATCCAGGTGCAATATTGTTGCTGATAAAGTGACACATGTGAGAGGAAGAGCAGTCACAGTGACAAGCAACATCTGTGTTGCACTTTTAACTCGCCGCACTAAATACGAATTAGGTGTTGGTGGAGACAAGTGAGATGCCTTTTAAATTGAACCTCCGAACTGCGTGAGCTGTGACAGCCTCCCGCAGTCAGTGTGTGTGATGTGCTGCACTTCATTACCATGTTAGGCCCAAAGAAACTGGGGACCATATTGGCTCCATGTCGGGAAACAACTGACACTAAACATCGAGAGCATCCGAGTGCAGTTTGCACCAGATTGTGACTGAGGAACACATTTCATGCCCCTCAGCTTTTTTTCAAAATGGCAGAATGACAGTGGATGAAAATATAGAAGTGGTACGGAAAATGTGCTGTGACTCTGATTTTCACTGAGTCCATGAACTTGTTTTTACAGCACGAAGTCTGTTCCTGACATTTCCAAATACATTTCGCTGCTCTAAAGCGAAAGTACCTCTGACAGAAGAGCAGCACAACAGAGGGAGGTTTTGGAGGTTGTATGTAAAATGTTAAAATAACATTTTTCAAATTTCACATGAAGTTTAAAGTAAAATCCTGAATACATAGTCTAATAATCTTGCATGAAGCATATCAGTTGTGTATTAGAGCTTATTAACTTTCCTGGTGTCAGAAAATTCAAATGTGTTGATGCTATTTGAGTCTGTAAATTGCATGCTGCTCGGCCAAATGAGTTGCCCTGCTTTATATTCGTATAATAATCTTAATAATGGCCCCCAGGCTCAGTGTTTTTGTGCTTGATCTGTTTGGCCTTCTGCCGCCTCCACCTTGGTCCAGCTCAAACAAGGGGGCTGTGGTGTTAATGGAAAGTTGATGGGTTTTTCACACAGTGTAAAAGCAGCTGTGGGGCTCAGCTCCATGCCCACACACCAGCCTCTTCTCTGTAGTCTGAGGTTGTGGGAAAAGCTGATTATGCAGAGGCCAGCGGAGGGTTTGGACACTGACAGGCTGACAGAGCTAACAATCGCATGCTCAAACCCATACAGAAGCACAGCAGGCCTTTTTAGGACTGAGGCAGGAGAATTACCTGCAGGATCACTATTTGAAATGTCAGCACTGCTGGATACGTCCTCCTGTGTGTCCACCACAGGACTGAAGGTGCATCTGGGTCCTCACACTTAATAAAAACCCTCCACTCTCTGCTGGTTTTCTGCCGGCTCTCCTGGCCTGTCAGCTCCAATGCGTGTGATGTTAATGTGATTCAGCAGGGCCACAGAGACACGATGCCCTCTGAGGATGATGGGATTGGTCCGGGCCTCCAGTGGTACGTTTCAAGACGGCTGTTGCAAACACATTATTTGTGGGGAAAAAAAGCACTTTGGATTTGAAGTGGATGTGATTTTTCAGTGGCAGTGAGACTCGAAGCCTTCTGTCTGTCTAACTAACTTTTCAGTGTTTACGTTCACATATATTTATCTCTTCCTTCTCTCTTCTTTCTAGCTTTTCCTTATGCTTGTTTTTTCTTTTTTCTAATCTTATGTGTTCCTTTCTTACTGCAGCTATTCATTAGACTAGACTATTGATGACAAGCGCTTTTGATACAATAGCTGTCATCCCTGACTCCAGACTATTAGAGAGCTCTTTATATTTATTGTCATCACTAATTCAATCAACAGGCAGTGTCATCTCTTTTCAAAAGACGCAAACAGGTACTTATTTGTTTTGTAGAAATAGCTGATTGTCATAGTTCCTGGGAATCCAGACTTCAGATTCATTCAAGTGTGTATTATTATTGTGCATTTGTAAGACAACAGTGCAGATATTTTACCATTCCAGACTTGGCTGATCATCTCGTAATATCAGACATGATAATCAGAAAGGTTCAGGCTGTTGCTTGTGAGTGACAGAGCTGATGAGCTGTGTGTCAGAACAATCCCAATGTGGCGCGACACTGATCAGATCAGTTTACTGACCCTGGTGTTGCACAGCACATTGCCGGAGCTGGATAAAAATAAACACATTTTATAGAGATTCAATGTCTGACATTTGAAATGGATGGGTGTCTCTTGACGTGGCTGTATGTCATATTTTAGTCAAGATATTTTTGAGAAGTCAAGCAACAATAAGGTCACATTTATTATTCAACTAAAAAAAATCTGGTGTGTTATGAGAACCTTTAATCACACTTGTTTTTCAGTTCTATGCACCTCAGCCCTGCCTTTTCTCCACTGATGCGGCTGTTGTGCCATTGTTAATGATCATCATCAGTCAGTGTTTGTGCAGACCTCTGTTACATCAGGAAAATGGCTGCTGGATCCCAGGAAGCATAATAATATGATACCTGTAAAAAAAAGATTTGTGCAGCCAGACACAATCCCTGTTGCTTATTTCATTCTGACTTGTCTTCCCCATTAATGTGGCTCTGGTGACCAACTCTGCAACTCCACAAAAAACATAGAGGAAGAATTGCACTCAACACAGTTCGTACCAGGGAGAGAGAGAGAGAGAGATAGAGAGAGAGAGAGAGAGCGACAGGTGTTTGCCCTTGGTACCAGTATCGATGCTAAGCTAAGCTAACAAGCTCGTGGCTCTAAATCAGCAGAGGCAGGCATCAGTGTGTTCTTGAACTATAACTCCATTATCAGCCTTTACCTCATGATGAACGTTTTTAATCTTACGTCATAATCTAACCAATTAGCCAAATCCAGGAAGACAGTCAATGGAGGTGACATATTGCGCCATTGTGTCACAAATCAACCTTAATCATGCTCATGTTTTGAATCTGCATCAGATATCAAGTGACCATTTGCCCCCTGGAGTTAAAACGGTGTTTTATCCTTTGCTGGATGAGTGGGGAAAAACAAGAGTACACGCTATTCTCCAGGCACCACTTCACCACTGACACCCTCACATTTCAAACTAATGTTACGCCCTTGGGAAGGTTTACAATGATGCGATCTCTGGAGGTGACTCAGCATTTTTCCACCACAGAAAAGGCTTGAAAAACATCTTGATTAAACTTCAATTAACCTTTTCCAGTTGAGATCGTCCAGCGTGAACGTGACAGAAAACATCTCTGTTGCTGCCAAACGCTCCTGCACATACAGAACTCATCATCCTCAACACAGACGGTATTTGTTGAGGAGAAGGTCACTCTCAGCGTCGAGGTGCTGCAGATATTGTCTCAGATGAGGAACCTTTTCCTTCTATCATCTTACAGCTATTTCTGCCGACCCCTGACCTCTATGCGCCCTGCAGCTGTGTAAACTACAGGACAGGCTGTTGTTTCAGTGCAACATAATTGTGAATAGCATCTGTTTGGGTCCTGACACTAAACAGTCATCTGTATCACCGGCATGCTCTCATCTGCAGTTAAAGATGCGTGTTCGAAAAGTTTCAAGCACAGTGGAGTATTCCTGTGAGGTCTGCCGCAGGTTGAAGCATTGCTCACTGGCTCTCGTGATACAGCATATAAAATGCTACATTTACTCTGAGGCTGTGAGGAAAGAACTGCAGTTAAAAAAAGAGCAAACATCACCCACAGAGATTGCTCCTCCGGAAGAGAAATGAAACTGGTGTAGGTATGCGCCAGGGACACATAGATGCTCTGGTTCTCTGGCTAAATGCAGTTTAAAGAGTAGTTGCTCTCACTCATGACTTGTGGAGTGCGTATATTTAGCCATTTTATTTGCATATTGCTAATCTGTTGATGCCAAGACAGAAGTTAATTTCCCAGCCACCTGTCGAGACTCTGGTATGTCGCTGGAAGTTTTACAGGAAGTAATTGGGCAGCTGTTTGCAGCAGTGATGGCTTTTTTCGGCGTTATGTTGAAGCTTGTTAACTGGTTTAAAAAAAGAAAAAAAGAAAATCTGCTCCCTCCATTTCTTGCTTGAATTGGTGAATTAGCGCATCGGAAAAGTGATGTCTGCAGGTGCGAGTCCCCAATGCTTTCAAATCTTTTAATTTTGAAAATTATTTTTTCACAACAGAAATAATTTGATTTTTTTTTTTTGTCACAAGGATATGTAAGTTCCCTTTGTCCCATGCTGTTGGAGACGCGTCTGAACTAAGTGTGACCCCTCCACTCTTATGTATCAGCTGCATGTTTGGCCAATTGATGTTCTGGGCTCATGGGGAATGTGCTTTGTTAAAGGCTGCTACAAACATAAATATTTAATGAACAAAACTATTAAGATTGCCTTTTTTCGAAAATACTATTTATTTACCAAATGCACAAAGTGAGCCGCACATCATACTGTGTAAAAAAAAAACACCACCAAAGTGATTGGATTCTGAAATCTGCTCTAATAATTGTATAGAGGAAAAACTACCATGTAGGTATAAAATATAATGGCATTGCTTTGGCTTTGGACTCAGTGCAGGGAACTACACAATACAGACATACATTATTAAGTAGAAACGGCACTTTACTGAACGTAAAAACACATAATGGCCAAACGGCTGTGTGCTGCAGGGTCCCTGGGGCCTCTGATGAAACCAAAAACATAGTTTGGCCCACTTTGCCTTGTATAATGTCACATCGTGCTCACTTGTAATACACACCTTATTGACATTGCCCTCATGTGATTTTGGGTGAATGTACATGCAATGCATCCTTTTACTGCGGTAGAGTAGTGAAATGATGATGCTGTGAATTCAAAGACCTAAATGTGACGACGTGATAATGTTATGAAGGTCAGTTATAGTAACACATGGTGCTCAGAGCAGTGGACTCATATTGCCGCCTCTGAGTTAATTAACTCTTCATGTGACCTTTCAGAGTCACGAAGACCGTGCTGAGAGCACATGAGTCTCAACTGATCACAGCAGGTCCGGCTCCATCAGATGTGTGGCGTTGTCATGGCAACTCATCGTTAAAATAAATGCCAGCAGTAGAGGTAATCACCTGTGTCTTTAGACAAGGCGAGGTTGTCTTGATGAGATGTGAAACACTTGACTTTTACATTTGATCTCACTCCATTCCCATCATCCCTCTGTAGTCGGTTGTCGTCATCCAACATACAGTTGGAACTGTCAGATTATGAATCTGACAGATCTTAAACAGTGGTGCTATTTTTTTAAATCTATAAATTGAGATGAATGTTTTTATCTCCACATACTTCAAAGGCGTATCGCACAGTCCTGATCTGGAACGTCGGTTTTATCTTGGGTTACGTCGCGGCACGCTGCGAATGGGACGTGATCGATAACGTGTAAATTCACATTGTGTTGTTATCACGCACATCATTAAGCCCAAGGTCGGTTCCTTCCAATAATGACTTCAGAGGTGATCCAGACCAAGTCTGAGCAGAAAACAACACGTAAAGGGCAGATCAAGAAATTGTCCTGTTGCATTATTTATCACATCTGCCCTCATCACATCTGTATTCTTCTCTTCCTCTGTTCTCATTCACATCACCGTCTCCTCCCCTTGACATTGTCTTATAATTCTGTGAATATCTGATATGCATTCTCTTTGTTGAATTCTCAAATATTCTTCTTCATCCCCCACGCTGGTCTGTGTATAAGTGAAAAGTGTCGATTTCTTCTCTGTGCTGGCGTCGTTTACATGCGCTTGCTCACATCGTCCTCCGCCTCTCAACCTCCTTCCTCCGTTCACGCCTCAGCCTGGCTCCTGTCTATTTCAATTCCTTGTATTTATAAACTGAGGTTATCGACTGGGTGCCAAATGTACGATGCATGCCTCAAAGGTCAGGGGTAAGGGGAGTCAGATATTTAATAATATATACTTTTGATGTAAAATCCACCTGTCCATCCATAGAAACAAGACCCAAGTCAAGCAGCAGCATGCTCAGTTCTAACCTGCCACTGTGCTGCTGTTTGTCCAAGTCTGTCTTTCCATTGAAAGCTTGCTGTTTCCAGTGTAGACAGTGGATCGTACGAAAGTGCTGTATCTTATCAAGACTGCGTCGTCTGCTCGTCATACATTTTTTTTATCATCCAGCTGGTCTACATCAGTCCAAATATCTCCACAAAAAAGCAGTGCTTTTATTTGTTAGTACTTTCCTTCAAGAAAAGCCTAAAAGGGCAGCTAATGCATTCTGGTGTTTAATGCAAACAATATTGGAGGAAATAGAAATGGCTCTGGTCCCAGGATCCTGTCCTCTACTCACTGATTCACATGCTGCATCTGTTTACAGAGATGAACCTGATCTGCATTTGGACAGTGGGAGGAAGCACCCAGAGACAACAACACAAACACACACACACACACACACACACACACACAGTGGGAAAGCGTGCAAACGGCACACAGATAGGCTATTGTCACATTGGGATTTGAATCAAGAACTGTCTTGTCTGCCCGCCACGGTGTTGCCCCAACACAATAAACTCTTTCCCCGCTGGTAGCCGGGGCTTTCTCTGCAAACCGATTTGTGTGTACAACCTTCAAATGAACAAGGTCCTTCACGGCCACCCTTCCCTAATAATGTTTCGCTTCTTATTTTGTCTCCTTTACTGAAATGTGCTGATCCCCCTCAGCTGGATGTGATTCACTGTCCCATTCAGCAGTGACATTAAAAGTGTGTACACTGTAAAAATGGAGCTCTTTCACTTCATTGATTTCGGTGATAGCCTGTTCAACTCTAGCCACTTTTGTCGGTAATTGACATTTGAGAGCTTATAATTGTCCAAAGAGGGCAGAGAGTCCTTGCTGAGTGGGACAGATTTGGATGGACCAGTATCTGGAAGTGGCTCTCATGCATCGCCCTGTGCAGTAGGTGGACAGTAAGGTGACATATTGGAGATTTCAATCTCACTGTATGGAGGATGAGCTCAGAATCTGGAGCAGATGGTGCAGCTCATCTCTGTGTGACAACAGCTCTTCTGAGTGTATGAGCACCGCGTTAAACCCTGCATGCGAGTGTTTGGTAACTGGGGTTTGGCAGTGATGCATACATCATATGGTGTAGATGCAATGTTATGCAAATGAACACATCCCACATGCGATGTATGCACGTAAGTCCGAGAGAGTCGAAGAGCCTAAATGGTTTAAATGGATGAAACATCCCTCGACTCTCTGTTGTCTGTCTCTGAAAGACCTGAAAGTGTTTTTCGTGCCTAATTAGTGAAACATACATTCACAGAGCACAGTGTCGAATAGCAGAGTTTAAGTGCTGAGGGAGCCTGGTCCTGTGCCACTGCTCTATCTCACTGCACATTCTGTCACGTAAGCACCACACTCTATACACAGAATGCTTAGTTTACTAATCTTAATAATTTATCATTTCTGGAAAGTGCACGCAGCGCTGTTTCAGTGTGCTTTTTTTCAAACTGCGTGGACACCGGGTGACATTTAAACAATAGACAATGCTGTGCAGCGTAAACGACAATGCACGTGGAGGCAGTTTTTTCTACATGACTTGGCTTTTATGCATAAAATATATAATGCACAGGGAATTAGATACTGATGATGAGGATTTGTCCTCTGTGAATTCACTGATTTATTTCTACAGCACAGCGTGTAAAGGGCGACATAAGGATGCAGTCATGGAGACTCATGGTGCATTTAATTTGCTTAAAACTTTAAATAAATTACTTTGTACATTGTTGGGGTCCTGAAATAGTCACGATGCGTTTCTGTGGATATCATATTTGAGGTTTGAGGTGAAAGAGGGTGTGTGTGTGGAATAATGGTGCTGTGATGTCCTTCACACTAGCAAATTAACATTTAAAATTGAAAAATGTTTGCATATTGACAGATTCTGACTTTTGACCCGAGGAGATTGACAAGTTTATTAATTTTTTTTTAACCTTACAAGGTGCAAATTGTTATTCAGACATTGATAGAAAGGATCTGCTGAATTGCTACCAGTGTTACAACATGCATAGAAATAGATCCTCCTGATATTATAGAGGGAAACAGAGTAACCCAACTATGGGATAGCGCACCTATATAATGTTAAATGGAAAACAACAGGCAGATGGTTTAATATCAAGCTCTGAAGGAATTCATGTCTTCTTATTATCCAGCAGTAAATATTCTGCAACACCATAAATGTCATAACCCCAGCTTTTAAACCATTGACTCTGTAATGAATCCTCCTTTCAGATAATTTAAAATCAATGTCACACAGTGCGTGTGATTAATCCTCTGCCTGGGCTTTTTTTTTTTTTTTTTTTTACAAACTAAATAATCAAATATTTCTCCTCACATCAGAGGAGTGAAACTGCCCTCGCTGAAAAGACTCAGTTGATTTTATCGGCTCGTCTTGAGAAGCATGTCATCGGGGTGACTGCTTCAGACTTTAAGAAACACATTGAAGTGATCTGTTAGTTGACCCATCGGTTCAGTAACTCATTGTTTCATCTCTGCATGTTGCACCAGTGCATTTTACAAAGATCATTTATAAAACTATTCTACAGCCCGTTCTTTAACTTTTAATATAACTGCAACCTCTGATGATTTTGTATTTTCTCAAATAAAGGTGAGCCCGTGTACTCAGCTGAATGCCAGCACTCCACAGTAAAGCCAAACAACCAGTCCTGGAATATTTTACACGATATATATCATAATATTCATCAGATCAGGTCCAAGTGTCTCGTTGCTCCACTTGGGTGAATTGTTGTGGGCAGGAGAAGCTCTGCCAGATCCTGCGTATCTCCCAGTGACGGCAGCTCGGCCAAACTCCAGGTAGATAGTAATGCTGGCTGGCTGACTGACCTGGGAGGAGAACAGGAGCTTATCCTCCAGTCTGCTGGTCGGGGCGTCTTGTTTCTTATCTTTCTCAGTATTTCTCCTGTGATGATTTTGGCAATGCGATGGTGTTAACCCACTTCCTCTCTCTTCATCTCTGTCCTTTTACTCTCCAGGGGTGCGTCCGCCTG
Source organism: Pseudorhombus dupliciocellatus (assembly GCA_016785235.1). Taxonomy (NCBI): domain Eukaryota; kingdom Metazoa; phylum Chordata; class Actinopteri; order Pleuronectiformes; family Paralichthyidae; genus Pseudorhombus; species Pseudorhombus dupliciocellatus. Next base: position 199,302 of record JAFBJW010000042.1, on the reverse strand, counting down.
CTCCCACTTATTCAGAGAACACTAAACAGAGAGTAAGGAACAGCTGAGCAGAACCCATCGGGCTTGGTTTAATTGTCGTCTCTGCCTCTGTGGTAACAGCAGGTTAAATCTGACAGACGTTCAAACAGACTCAGCTGCTGCTGGAGTTGGCATCTAGTGTATAGACTTAGCTGCCAGTCGGTGCCAGGCTGCAAACAACTGCCAGGAAATGTTTTGTGCTTAGCTATTCTCCTGGGGAAAAAAAGCCCTGCCGAAAGACAGATATTCATTTGAATGGAGCAGAAACAACAATATTATTTTTAGTTATCAGAAAGGTCGTTCACAGAAGTGCAGGCAGAAAAATGCCCATATTTTTCCCTGATTTGTCCTCATTTTACTTCCTTTCCTCTGGAAGATGTGTGGAGCAATATGGGCTGCTGATTGCCTTAGCCTGGTGAGTCACATAATTTAGTGGCGCAAATTGAACCCAGCGGGCCTTGTGTGTGTGTGTGTGGCCAGTGGGGTGGCAGCTCAGCAGAGTGTGTTGGAGTGGAGTTCAAAGCAGGGTCATGAGGAGCTGTGGAACAGTGAGACGACGACTGGTGCATCCCAGCAGAGTGGCACCAGCCAGGGAAGGGCTTAGGGAACACTATCAAGATTATTGATTCCCTCCAATCATGCCTTTATTGGGCCATTCTGAACTTTTGAACCAAAGTTACTCCCATAAGCAGGATGTAGAGTTTCCTCAGGGGATGTTGTACAATTCTGTCCATCTGTAATTATGTTCAGCTCATTTAAAAACTCTGCAGTGATTATGCTCAGTGACAACCATGGACTGTGTCTAAAGATGGACGGCATCACTGGACTTGTTATATCCGTGAGGAAGCACAGTGGTCTAATCTGAGCCGCTTCTTTATGTCTTTGTGTCTTGACCTCATGCTCAGTCATTCCCAGACCAGATGGTGCTGGCCAAGATGACCGTTGCCCCCTTTTTCACTCTGAAATATCTTCCTTTAACATTTCTCTTCACTGGCCGAACAGTGTGGAGCTTGGTCTGTGTCAAGCCTCGGACGGTCCAGACAAAAAGAAAGTTCAGTCAGAGGAAACATATCAGTGTCGGGTTATCGCAGTGTGAGGAAGTAACAACATCACAGTCTGCAGATAACTACCTGAAGCTCGGCTGTACCCTCAGCTGTCAACATAGGATTCAAGTGGGTGGACAGGTTTTCTTAGACCTTCAGTCCCAAGCGTGTTAGTAAGTAATTCTGAACAGTGTCTCGTCTTCCTTCGTCAGCACCTTTGTTCAGTGAAACCCTATTACAGTCTGAAATGACTTAACAAGCTGTGACACTATTTTAAATTGTTCTCAGTCCATTAAATTGAATTTGCTGGACTGCCATCGGATACGACAAAGACAGGACTCTGGATGCTTCTCACCGTTTGTGCTTGAAATAATTTTAGTTAAATCATCTTTATGGTATTATTTTCAACACAATTCTGCTCAGACTCAGCGTCAAGAGTGGAGGTGATGTTTGTTTAAGAACAAGTGAGACTTGCAGTTTATTCATAAGCCTTCACAAGTTTTTAACTGACATGGCAGAGGAACAGAGACATTGACCCATGCCTGCTGTTTATCCCAAATTACAGTTTCTTGCGGCATAAGAGCCTGAACCCTATTATCATTTCTTAAAATGAAACTTGGTCCTATCGGGCTCAGATTCATGGTGAGCACAATCAGCATGTAAATGTAAATTATTGCCCTGAATTCATGGGGCTTTGATTTAATTACGAGCTCCATTGTGATGTTTCTGTCAGAGCTCATCTAATCTCCTGAATCCCTGTGACTGCAGGGGAAACCAGCAGAATGTAATCAATGTAACCTGTGTACATATCTGACTTTCTCCTGTCATCTCTTTTACTCTCTGCTCCCCTCGTACATTGCATCTTTTATAGTGGGAGTGGAGCCATGTTGCTCTGAGTGTAAAAATTTGAGATAGGTTTTGTGGTTGATGTGGCATGCCTCTTATAGCATTATTGTTGTTAACATGAATGCCTCTCAACAAAGCCGGAGAGGCTGCATAGGTGATAAATGAATTGCCGCTCTGACCCATTTTTCTCAGCTTTGCTTGCATAAATGTGTGAGTCTTTTATTTAAGTGAGGATTAAATAAAAGAGCTCTTCAAATAAAATGGTTAACTCTGTTGAGCGGCGGCCTGTGTGTGCGTTCTTGTCTCCGCACCATTTGAGACGAGAGCGAGTGTACGGAAGTTCCGGAGTCGGATCGAGTTTGCTCAGGACAGCTCTGCACAAACAACACAAACCTGATCAACAAGCCCCCACAGTTGTGAATCATGGTTTCAGCTTTACACTTTATCCCACTGCTGCTGACACCTGAACAGTGGTGTTAGAGATGGCCTTAAAAATGCCGATCATTTCATTTTGTATTTAAAAGGACTTTTAATAATCTTTGGTTTGATAAATGTTTGAATTCCAGAGGCTGCGATGAGACTTTGAAGTACAGTTAGTGACTGACTGTAACCGACGTGATTGGGTTACGACGCCAACCCCATCTGTCATCATGGACTCAGGATACATGTCATTTCACCTGGTGTCATTTTTCTCTGTGTGCCGTGGACGCAGGATTTGAGTTATATCGGCTTTAACATCCGTCCTCTCACTGACAGGGAGGATGGATAAATGATACTAGTTTCCTGGAGGCTGACATGACTGACTTCCTCCGAGTGCCTGTTGATGCATTCTTGCTGCCAAGCTCCTTTCTTTACTCTTTGTGTTGTTTCTGCCCCAAACCTGATGAACTTTGTTTACAGCCACATGGCCCCGCCCTCAACTTGCTCTAACAGACGTGATGCTTAATGATGATAAAGCAGATACTTAAAGTTCCTGCTTAAAGGCTCATCCTGATTTTACCTCAATTATTGTGGGTGGGGGTTGTGTGGGGTGGGTCCGTAAAAGGTTTAACGAGCAAAAAGAATTTGGGTTTTATGATGTGCAGCAAAAAAGGCCCTGCGTAACTTAGAGGCTAGCAGGAATACAGCTCTTGAATCCAATTGTCTCATAAATTTAAGTCATAAAATATCCATTTGGTGTAATTAAAAGTGAACTTACCATTCATTGCCTGGGAGGTAATGTTGCTGCAGTATATCCAGTGTGAGCTGCAGGCGCTACATAAAGAGGCTGCTCTGTGGAATGGCAACTTTTTTTTTTTTTAAGCATATAAACCAAAGACAACAGGTGTGAGTGTATTTAGACTTGTGGTCTTGTATGGGCAACATGACAACCTCCACAAACCCAGTCAAATCATCTTTGTATTACATCTGATTTAAAGGAGTACTGATCTATTTTAATGCCATTTTTGTGGCCGCTATTTGTGGTAATTTAAAACTGGGCTATCCTGAGAGGTGCTCATATATTTTTTGCCAAAATATTGAAAGCATTGGAACTTATCAGTATTGTTTATGTAAGTCTTTTTGTTCAACTCTCCACACTTGTTGCTTTAGAGGTGAAATGAGTGTTGATGCCGTTTGTTGGACACCAGAACCCACATTGCCTGACTGGGTAACAATAACTTGTCAGCTCAATTTAATGAAGTGAAAGGTTGAGTTCAGCCTGAGACTGAGACCTGAGTTCATTTTCCATTGAGCTGAGCAGCTGAGGCTGGTGTCTCCCTCCGGAGACAGTGAGCTGAAAACTTGAGCGGGGAGCAAAGTGGGCAGTAAATTAACACTGTGACATCTGAATGGCCTGGAAATCAGGCCCAGCCTTAATTGGTCTACTAGAAATGATGAGGCAACATCTGTTAACCAGGACAGCAGCGTCTCAAAAATACCAACAGTGTTAGTCACCCCCCCCCCCCCCCCAACCCCCGGTTTTGGCCCCCCCCCCCCCCCACCCAGTGTGATCAACCTTCCTTTTACCTCTCTTGTCTTTGCATCACATTCTCCTCATGTCACCTCTTTATGATTGGTGAGCACCATCAGCTCCACTTTCCTGGCAGCCAAAGCCATATTTTGTCTTGCTGTGAGTTAATTTGCATCAGTGGTGAGCTGGAAAACCGTAGTCGAGTATCATGAGTCGGCAGGCCTTTGATAGATTGAGGGTAATCCTGCTCCTTCACCCCCTCCTGTGCTGACAGAGAGGTCCACAGAGTACGCAGCAGCAGATTAAAGAGGCTCAGTACCTGCTACACTCCAGTGTGCTTGTGTACATCGTAGTTCTTACAATTCCTCTGGTTTGGAAGTGGTGACGTGAAGAAACATCACCTCTCCAGTAACAACCAGGATCAGACATCATGACTTAACAGTTGAGCTCCCGCAGGTCGACCCGCTGAATATTTCAGCACCATGGAGAGTGCCAGGTGTTTCCCCTAGCTACCAGTGTCGGAGCAAAGCTAAGCTAACAAGCTGGAGACAGGCATGAGATTGAACTGTGACTCCGTTATCATGTTGTTCATCATAATGATCACTTGTATTATCTGTCGACGTAATATCATCGAGCAGTCAAACACATCGGACATTTTGAACAAAGCGCACAGGTTAAAACTGTAAATTTGTTCTGTCTTGTTCAAATTCAAGCAGCATTTCTAACACGTCCTTTGCTTCTTGTTGACACTGGAAGGTTGTATTTATTATTCAATTGTGTTATTAGTGATATATTTCCTCTGTTCATGGCTGTGCACCTCTGCAGGGGGCTTGGTGAATAGCATTGTTACGATGCAGGTTTAGAGCTCAATTCATCTCTCTGTCACACTTGAGTCACTCGACCGCTTTGGTTTATGTTCTGTAGCCTTTGTCCCCCAAAAGTGGAAGCATGCAATCAATTTGTCAGCAGGTTGATTTAAGTGTTTGGTCACTGTCATCTCAGCTGATGTGCAGGGCAAAGTACACACCTCTGTCAGGCCCTGTTTCCCGTTAACATCCAGGCCATTAGTCTAAAGTGATGAGATGTGTCACTGCATGCATTTGGGCTTGTAGCAGGAGGTGGGCAGCCACTTGACATTGATGGGAGTTAGATTGATTCCAGTCATCCTTCAGAGAGCAATAAATCCTCAGTAGGTTTATTTATTTTTTTTACCACCTCGTCTTGGGTGGCAGGTTCTTTAGCGTAAACAAAGCAGTGTTTGTGTCCCGGGGAGGAAGACAATTCTTATATGCATCGTAACCATTTACATCACCTCTCATGAAACAAAATGTCAGCTCATCGCAAAATCAGCAAAGCTTTATTTTCTATTTCAGCGTTTCCATCTAGGGAAACCAGAGAGTCTGCTCTGAGAGTCGAAACACTGTTTAGCATAATAACCTGTCACTTCCAGAGAAGTAATCTCCTCTGCAAAACTAAACCAAATTTCTTCTGGCTTCTCATGGACAGGAGTGCTATCTAAAATACATCAGCAGTAGTATTTAAAAAGGATAATCAGATTATGTTGTTGGGTAAATTTCCCATGAAAAATAATAGTAATAATAATAAAGAATGTAATTTAAACTCTCACCATGGCAAATAGTCTTATTTAAGTGCGAGAATAAATTGTTTAGAGCATTGTGCAAAACATACTAGACACAGAACAAATATAATACAGGAACACAACTCAGGCGGCCGACTTCATGATTATTAGTAATACTGGAATAACACAATAGTACATAATCTAGAATTTTATTGTACAGTTTTTTTCTCCCAGCCTGGTTGATCAGTTCTGTGCATTGTCATTAAAAAATGAAACATTCAAGGTGGAAGTTTGGCCTCAGGGTTGATTGCAAGTGATTCTGTTCCGATATACTTGTGAACTCGGGCTGCAACAGAAACTATTGCTTTTTAAGTCAGACAATACTTGGACATATTCCATCTTCCTGTGTGCAAATCAAACCGGATCGTATTTTGCACTCAGCAGAAGTTTGTGAACAGCAGGGCACAGTGGAAGCAGTTGCTGACCTTGCTGAGAAGTTGGATGTTAGCAGTGAGCTGTCACCTGCAGCTCTTCATCTAACAGCTCACTGCTACTGCTTCCCACTGTTTTATTGCTCCCTGCTAAATTTCACTGAAATCCACCGTCAAAAAAGCTGTGAAAATGACCTTTTGGTTTTGCCAACGGCTGTGTGGTCTGGAATAGGCTCACTGACAAAAACAACATTTTCTCTGACTTTTTCAGAATCAGTTCAGTTTCAGAGGCCAAATGTGTTTAATGTGAAGCTGCAATTATTTTCTACATTGTCACCATAGACACTTAAAACTACAAACATTCTCCGCCACTCATTGGTGATCCATCTGGGGAAAGAGAACAGACATTTCAGTAAAAGGAAATATCCCAGTTTGGAAATATTCAGAGGGGTAAATGATTATTAATTGTGTCTGGTGAGAATGATGCTTGTTATTAAGTCCTTGATCCCTCTGGATCAATAGAGAACAAGCCCAGGGACACACACACACACACACACATGACCTCCGAGGACTAAACCTTTCTCCACACATCAGAGCGGCCGTTACAGATCACCTGTGATCCTCCTGATAAACCTTCATTATTGCATCACGTCTGAAAAGTGCACATTGAGCACTATCATCAAAAAGGTAATTTGATCAAATACATAGTTTTTTGTTTGGCAAGAAGAAATCTTGCAACTATCGCAACTGCAATCTTTTTTCTTCAATTTGTTTCTCAATCTGGTTTTCTGTTGACGGCATCTTTTCGGGAAAAATCTAAACAACCATCTGTCCATCATATGTACGTATGTAACATTTGTTGACGCTCCCTCTGAAAGATAAATCACAGCTGGGTCCGCATCCAGACGTCTGATGCGTATCGACCTGTTACTGCAGAGCTGGTTCCACGGCCTGGCACGGATTTAATATTAGTGATAAAACACTGTATTGTTGGATAGCTGGTGGATGCAGTTTGTGATAGATTGGCAACAGAGCGGTTGTGGCTGTAACAGATATTCTCATCAGCCCTGGGAGAAGTCGAGATGCTGACTCTGAAACGTTTGGTGTCTGCGTTAACATCCCTCTGCTGCTCTCGTCTGATGGCTGAGCCGCAGCAGGGGGTGACCCTCAGTTAGTGAGACAGCGGTCAGGTCAGACCCGTGTGTGTTCAGAGCTCTGGGCGGTGGACGAGGAGGCGCTGACGAGTGTAAAGTGTGCTCTCTCCCTCAAGAGGCGTGAGAGTTTCCACAGAACGCCTCCCGGCTGCAGAGTGATAGATGGTTGCTATTAAAGTGGGGAAGGCAATTAAAAAAAAAAAAGCAGAGCCGATCTCTCTCTCATGTGTAATCACTCTCAGTGACGCAACAGAGCACGGCTGCAAACACGGGGGAGATGAACTCTTTAACTCAATATTTACACAGACTTATTTGGACCATTTATCACGTTGCCTGTGTGTCTCACTGATATCACATTAAAGTTGAGCACCAGACAGGAAAATGATCCCGATCCAGGATCAGTCATTTCGTGTTTACCTCAATTAATTAAAGTGAAAGGTCCCAGATAACAGGAAACACCAACCAGCACCGCAGCACCATGAATTAAGTGTCAATTTACAGCAGCTAATGAGTAGATAAGGAAATAATTCAGCCTTCAAATCACAAATGTTCAATTTTCAATGTTTTTCAAACAAGGGTTTTTATGGTTTTGGTTCTCTTTGTGTACTTTTCAGGAAGTGAGGGATGTTTCCTTGGAAACAAAGCAGCCTGATAATCATAAACTCCTAAGCACTCTGTGCGCTCAGGACAGCCATCTGAAAACACATCCATTATCAGAGGTCCACCTCTGAGCCCGTTGTGTCTCTGCAGCTACAACGTGTTGATGTGTTTTTACCAAACTGCACTGCACCGCTTCAGGGTCCTTCTAGCCACTTATCTGGTGTTGAAGTGTGTGTTTCCTGTACACTGTAGACTACTCTACTTGGACTAACCCTCGCCTTCAGTACAACAGCAGAGATGCTGACTCACGCAGCAAAGACTATTTATTTAATGAGGCTCAAACTAACACTCCAATAAGGATATATCAGCCAACATTACTGTATTATACGTAATAAAAACGTATTTGTATTTAAATGCACCTTTTAGTTATGGCATCTCCACGTGAATGGGTCAAAACGAAATGTTGCGTATGTTTCACTTTTTTATGCCGTGAGAATTGAGCGTGTGTCGGTCTAGCGATTTAGTTTAGTTTACAGCTGAACTTGAAAACCATTTGGATATCATTTTTTTTTCTTCTGTATTTGCATGACAACAAGTTCAACAGTGCAGTGGTAGCACTCAGGTCAGGACCAGTAAGCTCCAAAAAGATACCACACAGGATAGACGGGGATTAAGTTGTTATCACTGGCATAGGAGGACAGGACCACTCAATACTCCACACCCGCCCCAATACTCATGTCTGAAGATCCAATCCTGAGGGCAGTTCCTTGGTTATAGTATCGACCTGATTAACTGCATAAACAAGATTATTCTCATTTTTAATCTCTTGTCATTGGTGATGAGTATTTTCCTTTTTAATTTAGAATAGACTCTGTCCATGTTTCATTTTGTGACAGTGGAAGCTGTCTATATTGAGCAAAGGTGACTTATTTTTGTTGCATAATTCATCCTCTGTTGCATCATACCATCGATCCATCTATCTGAGTTTACTTTTGTAACGTTGTGTTCATCTTTATTCAGGGCTGTGGAACACATTGCTGACTCTCTCTGACCCCAGATCTTTGTTAACTTTTTCAAATAAGCCTCTGTAGCTCAACTAAATCTGAAGGATTTATATCTTGAGACCTGGTAGATTTTGTGCTGAAAACATTGGCTGTGATTGAGAGGTGAAAGGTATAATAAGGTCAATTATCTGATTTTGATGAGTTCTTTTTACCGGAGGCTGTTTATATGCAGTGGAAAGTTTTAGTCGTTGTCTTCATACATTTAAAGGTAGAAATGAAATCAGCATATCTCCTGATGATAAGTGTACACTGTGAAATATTTGTGGCCACTTGAAAATGTCGTCAAATAAATAAAAATACCTTTAATATTCAGTCACATCTATTGTTGCACTCTCATGTTATTTGTGTATTTGGGCTCAGACGTCACAGGAATGTCTTTAAATTCCAGAATTCATTGACTTGGTTTTCATTTCAGTGCATATCTTTGATCAACAGCTACAATACAAGCGTATTTCCTCCCCCTGAGAGAGAGTGATTGAATCTCTTTATCTAACCAACAACACAATTCTAAATTGTAATCGATATAATGATTTACAGAAAAAATTAATTACCTTTCTTTTGTTTGGATTCATTCTAAATTCTTCTTTCTTTGTCTTTTTTTTTTCCTGTCCTCTGCCTTTGCTGCTGATGCTGGGTCACCCCCCCCTCCCCCTCCAAAAACTGGTGGTGTTCCACTGGGCCCGAACACCTTCCCTGTGGCTCTTTTGGCTGACTGTCTCAGGTAAGTGCTCTGTTTTTAAAGTATTACTCACCGTCTGTCTCCTCTGGCTGTGGAGCTGTGTGGGCTGCTGGTCCCGCAACAGAGACTGGGCATGGAATTAGCCCCAGTCTGGGCTGGACCGCACTGGAAACTCAGCCCAGAGCAAACTTAAACCTGACTGCTCATCCCAGTGAAACAGGCTTGTCGGTGCACGAAAGGGAACGCTAAGCTTTTGAAGCCAGGAGTAAATTACTCTTTACATGTTTTAGCAGTGACTTTAATGATCAAGATGTAATCTACTGCAACCCCAGAGCATAATCATATCGTCCTCTGTGAGATACAAAAATAATCACCAGTTGCTGCGACGTTTTATCGAGGCAGATTTAGTCTCTCACTCAGGTGACTGTCACAAACTGTGCAAGCTGCAGCGACTGACGTGTGCAACAATTTTCCATTTTTTTTACAGAAGCAAAAAGGTTAAATGGAAATGAGAGTGAGAAATATGTGTTGGAAGGACCCTGCCTCCGAGGAGAGGATTGACAATAATGCTTTGACTTTTTTTAAGCTTTTCATATTTCATATTTTAAAGCTTTATCGCTGCAGTTCATTCCCTGGTCAAATTCTTTTTGAATGCAGAGCAGTTAGTTGCCATATCACTGCGTCATTAGGTGGAGACACCATCTCTGGAAAGTGTTTTACTTTTATTGATGAAGCACTTGGTCCACACATCCATATCCAGAACCCTCCTGCAGGAGAGATGACCTGTGCCTCATGCTGGGTTTGCTCAGACCTATTGCTGAGGTGGACATGTCCGATCGCTGCTCCCCCTGGTGGCCTGTGTAATGCTGCTCTGCTCAGGCTCTAACATTCTCTCTGTGAATACAAACAAATCGACTTTCAGTCACACTAAAGGATTGTGTTTACGCTGCTGCTAAATGGCGTGTTGATGTGTTCATATTGCAATATTTCATCTCAGTCAAGCCCAGCAGTTATTTGCCTGCAGCCTGTTATTGGACTCAGTCGTGCTCGCAATAGCTGCCTCACACTTTCCGCCCACATTAACCTCTTCGCTGGGAGGGAGTGCGGGAGCTTTTCCATGAAACACATGGTCACAGCTTGATGTCGGTGTGATGCTGCTGATCCACACTGAGCTCTCATCCTCAGCCGCCCCTCTCCTTATCCTGCTCTACCACATGGCTCCACTAGATGGTAGAGCATAGTCAAGAGTGAGGCAGCCGCAGCCAGAAGAGTGGAGGCTCTGCGTTAGTGTGCATGTGCGCGCGTGCGCCGTATGTCTTAGGGTTTCATCAGATTAAGCAGCTCTTTTTATTCAGGAGACGGAGGGTAAACATTTGCTGTCGTTGATCCTCCCCGTGGCCCCTCTCATTGTCACAGCTTACGGCTGAATTTGGTTCAGAGTAAACTTGGGTGCTCATGTGGTTGGGGAAGTGTAAACAGCTTTGTAGCATGTCTGCCTCTGTGTGTGCACGTGTGTGTGCTAATGGTCCGTGACGACCTGGGTGTCGGACAGGGAGCTTCCGTTTGTGTTTGACATTCTGCTGATCACGCACGGGGAAATATAGCCTTGTTGGAAGAGCTGATAAAGTAAAGAATAAATATCTAAACAGCTGAATATCTCAATGGCTGAAGACATGGACCCAAAGCTTTGTCACTGATAAGACTCATGCACAAAAAAAACTGCATGGTACGACATCACAGTTGTTCTGTACATTGTGAATAGGAATGGGTCATTTGAAGTAAAATGCAAACTTTCCCCCAGGTTATTCGTATCAGCTTAACCTTCGTCAGGTTTAATTTATTCCATGAATATTAACTTGCTTCTAAAAAGTGGCATGAGTTGAGCATTATCAAAGTTTCACTTTTGGTTCCAGAGTGGCCATTTACACATGATGCATATGGATTTTTTCTTTTTTTTTTGGTAATATTCAGCAGATATTTGTTCAGATATGATTTAAAAATTATTTGACCTTTCACTTGATGGAATAATACCAGCAGATATGAATTCATACATTTCAAATCAAGCTCATGAAAATCCTACTTTCATACCCAACGTAAAATAGCTGCTGCTTAACTGCACAACTTCCCCAGGGCAGCAATGCAAGCGCACCCTGTCTCCACCGCTCCCCAGCTTGTCACACGCGCCTGAGCCGAACGTACCGGGCTGCTGGAGACTCAGCGGTATGAGATCCAGTAGGCTTACTTTGCAAATTAAATATGCAACCTACTTTACCACTGTGAAGGTGCTGCTATGCGTTTGCTATCCTTTGCGTTTGCTTCTATTTGTCCTGGATTAATCTAATCCTGACAGTGATTGTCAGCTACAAGGACCAGCAGAGGGTTGGTTGACTGGGATGTTGTGTTTTAAGCATGCAGGGATTAGTTGAACGCTCTGTGTGCTGTAAGAGATCCAATCGATGCTGCTTGTTTATTCTCTTGTGCCGGAGACTAGCAGCAGGTACGACCGAATCCCTTTCATGATGTTGGTTTAACCTCGTCGAAGCACGCAGCTGCCTCGACGTGACGGCAGGCGCCATCGGGGCAGGAGGGGATGCTGGCTCAACTCTGTGCTACAGAGTGTAAGTCTGCAGGGCTGCTAATTTGCACCGAACCGAGTTCAAGGCTCTGTTTTTCAGTCTAATCAGTGCTCGTGTTCACGGTCACTGTTGGAGCTAATTATAATAACAATGAGAACTTGTATCAGTGCTCCTGCCAGCTTGAGGTCATTTAAGAGTCTGACCGCCGGAAGGCGATTAGTCTGCACATTTAAAACATAAAAATCCAAAGAGGGAGTCGAGCAGAAGCAGTAGAAGCATTTCACATTCAGTTTATTGAATTTTTTTTGAATTTAACGTTTTTATTCCTCCCCCATGGGGGAAACACACATTTACAGAAGCTCCGTAAAAACAAGTAAGGATAAAGAAATAAAATAAAATAAGATAAAAATAAAATAAAATAAAAAATTCTCTTATATTTTACAGTTGGAAGGCTCTCCTTGAGTTTGACTAAGAAGAAAATATAATTGTTGCATAATGTATTTAAAAGCTGCGCATTTCAATATCATTATCACTTCAATCACAATAATCATAGCCGCGAGTTGATAAAGGACTTACACTGAACGGCCATACATTTAAATAATCATGGCTTCAATCATCGGGTGATTTCAGATACAGAAGATGAACTCATAAGGTTGAAACATACTTAGAACAGTTTTATGCTTTTCAACTTGTAACGATGGCCTCGTCTGCGATTTATCTCAATGACCAATTGCTCCGCTCCTCAGAGCTTTTTGATTTCAAGGTCTGCGTTTCCTCTACGTCCGATCAATGATTAAGTGGTGCTCTTTCTATAGATTGCTGCCCTCCCACTATCAATTTTACTTATCCGCTCTGTTCAGTGCTTACTTTTTTAATCCTCTTTGCATCTGATTAGTCCATTTTAGAGTAGACCTTCAAGCTCGGCGTCTCAGGGCTGTCTCTAGGAGGCGCTGTGGGAGTTCACTAAGGGAGGTCATTGATTTGAGCGTTTCAGTCCTCAACTGCGTCTTTGGCCGTTTGCATGTGTTAAGACCTCATTAATATTGATGCGTTAGCCCGGGGCTTCACTGTTTGCACCTGTAGCATTCGACAGCTGCCCCGCCGATGTGCTGCATCTTGCATGCGCCTGCTGCCGAGCTGCTACATGAGGCTCCTGCCTTAAGATGCCATTTAATGCAAGGCCTTGCATCTTCAGGTCCTGCCACAGTAATAACAGGAACATGACAGTGTGTTGAAAAGATCATTGTCACTTGATCGTTGTGCTTTAGCAAGAAGCAAGAAGACTCAACCCAAAAGATTACAATCAAATAGCTTGATGGAGCAGGACAAAGGTAGATTGAGACGTGTCCAAAGTTTGTGAGCATTTTGAGACAGACTTTATGAACGATACCTCGATCTGCTGTTGCACGCTTTTGCTCAGTTATTTGGAAAGAGAGGACAATTTCATTAGGTCCAGTTTCGAACAAGTCGATGGGGGAAAAAAAAGAGATGACATTGATGATGCAAACCAGAACAATAAAGTAGCATCAGCAGGTGAAATGCACTACTTCTGGCCACAGTGTGATGCTGATGGTACACTGGGGGGCAGTGAATGAAGCGGTGGGGACATCTAATTTGGCCTCTTTGCTCCGCGGGGACGAACATTAACCTTGTTTTGGTCTCACACTAGCCATTTCCTGTGCTAACACAATTTGTTCCTGATGTGTTGCCAACTCGAGAACCAGAGGTCCGACCTTTGGCTTTGCTTTGTCCGCTGCTCTTAAATCTCCTGAACAAGACAATGCCAGTCACCTCCAAAGCACATCACAGTGCACTCTGCAGACTGAATAAAAAGAATAGCAAGTGTATTTATTTGAATGTTTCTTCACAGTTCCAGTTCAGGAAGCATTTATTGTGGAGAAATCCCCCCCCCCCCCCAGTAGCGTTGTGTTTGATGATTGAAACAATTGAAGCTCTTTAAAATCCAAGGCGATGCATCTTTTTCAAAGTCACTCCAGCAGTTTGAATTAGTCTCACTTGCAAGGAGGAGAAAAATAAAAGGGACGATCCCTGTAGTGATATATGGGGGGGGGGAGATGATATGACAATTCTCCCAGCCGTTCTGTAACCTGTCCTAGATTTTCATAATTGTTGAAGTTCAATTTCAAGTCACAGAGACAGTCGAGTACAATATGTTACTGATGAGAGCACTGCAGCACACTGCGTACCTCGCCGGCATCGGGTTTTTCTCTGCCTCATGTCTACTTGTCGTATAAATTGTATCTCGTGTTCTTTCCCCCCCACAAAGATCTGCGGTCATGTTGGCAGTGGCTAATGGGGATCCAGATAAAGATGAAGAATAAAATGTAACTCGGCACCGCTCTCGAAAGAAACCCCGCTTATCTCTATCGTGGTGTCGACTCATGCGTGGCACACTATCCTTAAGGTGGCGAGTGGCACTTGAAATTTGTGGTTTCATAAAACCTGCCTCATTTTTGTGTATTGTTTTCTGGGGACTCGAGATAACTGGAGATGAGCAGAGGCTTTGCTCCTTTTCTCTTGCTCTATTGTCAGGATGGTGAATTACTCGAGGCTGAGTGGCAGAATGCTGTGCTCTACCCTGCTGTCTGTAAAAACATTTTTTACCGAACAAGGACCTAAGTGCTTGAAATATTGGAAATGGAGGAAATGGCGGAAGCCCAGAAAATGTGATCGCTCATAAGACGGAATATCAGAGAGGCAACGGATTTGCACATATTTTTATATTCACTGTGTCGATCTTGACACTTTCAGGCAAATCAATGAGTTTGACCCGCTTCGTATTTGCTTTTGTGTTCAGCTGCAGTTCCTTGACTCCTCATTTTGTTTTGCTGGCTTCTGCTCATAACAATGCTGCCACAGGCAGGAGGCGAATGTCAGGGAAACGCTCGCAAAAATACCCACTTTTATGAACCACAATTACAATGGCAATAATATCAACAGACTTTTAATTACAGTAATAAATAAACCACAGCCCATGAATTTGTGCTCCTCACATTTTTCCATTTAGCCTGAGCTGCACAGATGGATGAGAGGGGGTGACGGGTGACGTTTGAGGCCACAATAACAGTGAGACGACGATGAGGAGGAAAATAAGGACTGTGGCAGTAAAGCTGTTGTGTTCACTGCTATCGGTTACATGTTCCATATCCACTTGTAGATCCAACAGATAACAGATCTTCACACTTAAATGAAGATGAAGTCTGTAAGATGCTCCATCGCAAACTCATCTAATGTAATGGAGCCTCAGGAAACGACCCTATAATGACCTTTAATTATAACTTTCAAAGAACTCACACCATACGTCTTTATTGATCGTAGATCACTTTTTATTGGCTGAGAAGCAACACCTCTGATTTCAGGAGCAGCTTCATTAAATCTCACAACCCGCAGCTGCGACTCGTGAATGACAGGAGCAGCAAAGTAGAAACGCGACAGGTTAATTAAATCTCTCTGACAGATTAGGTGGAACCTTGTTTTCACAAGCGGTTTGCTTAAGACACTGAGGGATCTCACGGCACACCTGGTTCCTAACAGGTCGGCAAACGCTGACAATTGGACCTGACAGTGTTGATTGACAATGATTATTTGTGATATGGATATTGTGATAATGTGCCACTCTGTTTGTCTTTTTGAACTACAATAACCGTAAGGTACAAGTGGAATTTGTTTGAATTAACAAACAACATAGGAGTAAAAGCATCAGATTCCTTTGCAGGAGACATCGTATCAGCTCCTGCATCATCATGGGGACTTCACTAATAGCACAGGAGACAGAGAAAAGATCGACCGAGAGATTGTTTTAGTGTTGAACTAAATGAATCTGGATTTTTCTGTGGAAGCGTTCCAGATCCAAACCTCTTGCTGAATGGGATTCACTTTAGATAATGTGAAATTAAATCAGTCTTACTGATCTGAATGTGTTTTCTGTTGTGGATGTAGCTAAGTGCATCCCTGTGCCATTTTCAATCTGAATGTAAAGACATTCTACAGCACACAGTCACACTCACTGAAGTTCACCCTCACAAGTTTGTATCTATAAAAAGAGAAAGTTAAGACACTGAAATTAAAACTGACAAATGAACCGTGATGTGCAGGAAGCGTGATTGTATTTTAATGAAGCTCCTGCTCCAGCGATGACAATAAAACATTCTGTTTCAACTGATTAGGAGACACGTGTTCTTCAAGCTAACAAAGACAGCATACTACGTGTTTCTGGTACAGTATGTCCTCGTGTAGTTGCGTGTTCTTCTTCTATCTGCATCTGTTTACTCACATTGACAGCGGAGTTTAGAAATGAGCCTTTTTTTCTGCATTTTCTTTGACTGGCTTATAGGAGAATTCAGTTTAAAAATGTTCTTCATTAAGGAGGTAAAAAGAAAATAGATTCTCCTGCTGCAGAATTTCCCCTGGTATCAGAATAAAGTTATTAGCTATTTCTGCAGTGATAAATTGATATTTTAGAAACCTTCAGCTCTAATTCGGCGTGACTTGAATTTCCAGGAGCTTTCATCAGTTTTGTGTATTTAAAAACCAAAGTGTGTGAAAAGCCTTAATTCAGACTGTCACTGTATTGTACTTGCATCAGGTGGGACTCCCATTACATCAGTTTTGGGCCAGAGGCTAATGAGATATTAATTAGCAATGTAGGCTTGTCTGTGTCTCCATTATTGTTTTCCTTCCCCTTCTCTGATTAGATCCAATGCCATGTTGATAAAGTGATTTCCCGAGATTTCATTTTCGCAGTAAATCCATTTTCTCTGCCGGCAGAATTTGTCTGAGCATGAACGATCTCCTGGTTCGTTACAATGAAATCACCTTAACAAGATTAATGATTCCAATAATTCGCGCTTTGTCTCCGTTCTTTGGGGAACTGACGAAATCCCCCGCTGCGCCCAAAACACTTCCTTATCTGCCGTGACCAAAGCAGCTTGCACCAAATGGAGCGCTGTGTCCAATCGATGAGTAGCGTCTCCATTCTGGGAGCTGCCAAAAGAAGAGTACAGTTTCCCTGAGAAAGAACGGTTCAGGATTCTGAGCTGGGAGGTGATATCCAAATGTGAATTTAGGCAGCCTGTTGGTTGACTAGATGCAGATTTGTCCTGGAAGGAGTCCAGATGAACCTCTCACTCCTTTGACTGTTGATGCAGGGAAACAGGGAGAAGGACACAAACACACCATCCCTCAGTCTGTCTTTCTCGCCCATCAGCAAGTGTAAACACGACCATGCAGCATATTGTTCTGAAACGGCACCGCAGAGCAAACAATCAATAAGTAGTTTCCCACAAACAAACTTCCACTGTTCCCTGTGGTGTTACAGCAAATACTACAAGAAACCCGACTGAGAGCTTGAGGTCACCGGGAGCCCACCCACACCTCCGGCCTGCAGCCACTGACTGCCACCAGCTGTCAATCACAAATTATATCTCGTGGTTTAACGTGTATTTGACTCTAATTTGGTGGGAAAGGGCTGTGAGTGTGTAGCAGCGGGCCTCCAAGCCGCAGCTTGATTGCAGTGGATATGAGGAGTGGTCGGACCAGTCGGTCCGTGAGTGTTTCAGTTTCAGCTCTGCTGCTTTCAGAAATCATCAGCTCTCTAATGAAGTGATGCACATTGGAACTGCAGCCAGCAGCCCGCAGTGACCCAATATTAGTTTCCCCGGTTCTCTTGTCCTCACTCTATGATTTTTAGAGCTAACTCTATATATATTCCCGTCGCCCTCCATCCATGCCCATGCGTAGGGGGGCTCTGCCAATCGCCCGCCTCCCCTCTCTCTAGGGCCACGGGGGACAGGCCAGAATGAGGGGCGAGTGAGAAGGGGAACAAATGTCTGTTTTCAGAACACTGCCATCCTGCCTCTCAAGACGGTCTTGAGTTGGCGTAGCCCTGCCCGCCCATGCCCCGAAGCTTCATGCGCTTTCCACTGACACACAAGGCATCACAGCTCCGCCTCCGGGCGCCAATGTGCCATTTGAGAGAAGTTGTTTGGTAAAGTATAGCTTGTGGCGAGACCCCATCGCGAGGGCGATGATTGAGGCTGAAGGGGAACGACCTGGACCTGCTGGGCAGCGTGGGGACTCAGCCCACACTGACGACGTCATTAGAAGGAATGGATGAGGGGCCCCAGGAATAGGAATGTGTTTATGCTTGTCGGGTACTTATTTGTCGGAGCCACTGATGTTTATTTATGTGGCAATTTGAAACCTGTTTGCATCATATTCTAAAGCAGCAAAAGTTTCCAAGTGTCGTCTCATCCTGCCTGCAGGGGAAATAGGCTTAGATGAATATCGATGTCCTGTAGTCATGACTTCATGATCCTCCAGAGATGTTCTCGGTCTGATTGTTGGAGTATAAATAAATATTGAGAAATGGCTGCAGGTTTTGAAAACCAGGCATTTAATGTTGTTGCAGGAGTCCAGTGTTAAATCAGTGAGGTGTTTTTTCTTCTTTTGTTTTCACGATTTAAAACATTTTGAAAACAGATGTTACTATACTTCCTAGTATGCCTCTTTATGGCAGACTGATTCATCTGTACGTTCAAACAGGCCACCTGCTCATACTGCGCCAGAGAAAGAATGGCACTCAGCATCGCACACTCCCTGCCAAGGCCCAGCAGCCCCCTTTATTAACCCAAGCTGCACCTAACTGCACTCATAGAAATTAACAGGAGAGTTGAATAATGTCTTTCCTGACCCACATAGCATCCTTCCATTAAGTTTCATGGTAATCCATCTTTAAAATTTGCTCACAAACCACTCAATCAATGTACCAACAGGAGTAAAAACATTTTTTTTTGGAAAGGCAATTAATACACTTTTATGAAATGCATCATTTTCCTTCATGGACAAAAAGCTGAAGAGTTTTTTGATTTCCTCAGTGATGCATTTTTGCCAACTGGATTCAAAACAATTTATTGGTTTTAACCCAATAAATTTTGTTTAATCCAGTTTCAGTCCCAATGAGTAAATTCATTGTGAAGGTAATATAATTTACTCAGTTTGTTATTTTGGCTTCAAAAGCTCCCCTACCCCACTCAAGGTTTAGAAGCAAGTGCTAGCCTCAGGCTGAGCACCTGTTATACATTTTTGCCAAAACCTAGTGTGTAATTTACACTGTGTTCCAAACTTAATATGTGGACCTGTCCATCCATCCATCCCTCCCTTCCTTCCATTCATCTTTCCATCCATCGCCTTCTGCCTCCTGGGTATCGGCTGCTTAGGCCGGGGAGATTTCAGTGATGAGGAGCAAACCTGACATATATTTATCCACATGATGAAATTCCCAAGCTGTCACGAGCTGTTAATGTTTTGTTTCTCGGGCTTGTTGCTACATTGCACCCGAGGTGATAGTCCAGTCTGCACCGGCGTTTAAGGCGCGACACGGGTGTGCTGTGTTCCTCATCCTAAGGCGTGCGTGTGTCCCAGTAATATGAGTGCAATATTTTGGTTATTTGTCGTAACTTCATGAAGGTGAGGGAATGTGTGCAATAATGTTTTATGGTACCTCAGGTTGTGGTCTGGAGTCTCTCTCTGAAAAGAGAGCTTTACACCTTTATTGGTTTACTTTGTCTTGTTCAGCAGAATGAGCAGTAAATCTTACATAAAACTAATAATCCTGCTGCGCTTACGGCCTCGTTGTTATATGCTCGACAGTCCAGCTTCGAATGCACTCACTTTTTAATCAGTTCCGCTGGTTAGTTTTGACTAAATGGGGATTAACCTCTGCGCAAACATACCTTTCTATTACAGAGATACTTGTCATGCCCCAAAATGTGGGACTGCTTCTTTAAGTCTTTAAATATTTTCCTGTCATTTCAGACCTTTTCCTTTTTTTTAAAGTTGTTTTGAATGAAAAAAAAAAAAAAAATGCTTTCTTATTTTCTGATGATGACAGAATGGGAGCAGGGATTCGGAATGATTATATTAATTTCATTGGATATAATTCAGCATGTGCTGGCCCAGTTTTTATTTTGCAGTTAATTTGAACCTTTACATTTACATTAGCAACTGCCTCAGATTTTGTGCCTTGAATATAGCAATATAGCGTGACTGCCTTGTGTTGTCTTATTACTTTCTATTTAAAAAAAAAAAAACGTGGATATGAACCTGACATGGGTTCTAAAACAAACCACACATACACAAAATGCAATGAATTAATCAAAAAAAATAAAATAAATTGTAGACTGTGACATTCCTCATAATGGTTGCCAAGCAACGCTCATCTGCAGCAACACAGACAGAGTAAATAGCATGCTGAAAGGTTTGGGTGATTATGAACACTTACCTGGACATCTAAGTTATATTACCGCTCATCTGTGAAGGTAAACACATGTCCGCCTGGTTTAAATGACTTTTTCCTCAAAGAACTGATGTTGCCCAAACAGCGTCATTGAAGTTGTTGCAGTTGACGTGCACAGTGCAGACATGAATTTTCTTCATACTCTATTAATATTGCTGTAAACAGATTGTAACATGGTCTGAGATGTTTTTTCCAGTTAGTTCAGGAGTGTCTAATTGGCATATCCTTGATGCCATTGCTCCAGATCACAGACTCTACATTTGTGGCAGATACCATATCTGGAATAGTTTGGCTTCATTTTGGCACGGTGCGTCAAAGAGAGAAGGTGCTAGGTTTGAATCCTGGATTTTTCTATGTGGAATTCAGATGTTCCTCTCATGTCTGTGTGTTCGGGTAGCTGTAGCTGGCTGTACCCCGCCCCGGGCACAGGAGCAGCTGACTCCAGCCAACAACCACAAAAACCACCTCACTGTGACAAAATTGAGATGTGTCATCCCTCCTCATAGCATCTCCACAATTTCTAGCCTTTGTATATTCAAGTATGCTGAATGTAGTCCAGTGCCCTCATTGTAATGGCCACCAGCATTTCATTAGAAAGGAATCAGAGCAAGGCTTTTGTGGCTGTTATTGCTGATAATCACCAAGCCGGCTGGTCATTGTATATCCACGTCCATAAAGTTCTACCTGGGCAGCACAGGGTCACCTGTCCTGTTGTCAAAGAAGGAGTATAATTGGAGTATAATTCAATGAATTTGCTGTAAGAGGCGTGGAAATGAATATCTCGCTCCTCTCTCCTCTTTCTCCTGCTGAACTATAGAGCTGCCCGTTAGGAATCTCTCTTTCACCACAAAGTTAATCCGTCTCATTTGAAATCCTTTTATAACTGGCGCAGTCGGGGTTGGCCTGCATTCAACTGCAATGCAGGTGTTTCACAAGATGTCATTGGAATGACTTCATATTAAAGTGGTCTTGGGCACGTAAGGCGGAAAGATGTTCTCTCTTTATTTTCCAGGCCACTCTTTGTGATTTAGCTGTGACCACAAGCAACGTGTTTGTCCACTACACACTCCCCTACAACGGCTCTGAAGTCCAATTACAAGGTGTTGTCACAGTCGGAAGATAAATGAGATTGTGTTAGAGTGTGTTGCCGATTTCCTTTTTTTTTCTCTTAGATAATTTGAATAGCAGTGTTTGAATCACTCCAATCACAACAAACAGGGACGATGAGCAGGTAGAGAGTGACACAACGCGTCGCCTGCATCTGTCTGAACACTTCTGACAGACGCACTGTGGACAAGTGTCTCCGGTCCCGCGTGCAATCACATGTTTCCATTTGCATGTGGCAGCCAGCAACATCATTGTTTTCCGTCGACCGCTGTGCACCAGCGGGGTTAATGCTAATCCAGAAGAGTTCTGGCTGCTGGGCTGATAGACAATGCCGTCTTAATCCATGGCCATTTTTTTCTGATGATGAAATGACAGTGATTAAGAGGAAAAAAAACATAAAACTGGAGAAGTCTCTGTGCAAAGAGAGGCTATGAATAATTCTGGGCTGGCTGAGGGCACTCTGCACACACGCAGCAGGGTCTCTCTGTTCTCTGGCCGCTCAAAGGCTGATTTCCTGGCTGCGCTATCGCATAGAAATACAACTTAAAATTCCCGCTAACTTATTTGTTTGTGTCAATGAAAACATGGGCTGCTCTAAAAACAATAGCCGAGACTTTTGGAGCTGGTTTTGTTCCGATCTTCTGCCTGAATTCACGCAGCTTGTGATTCTTTATGCATGATTAAAGATTCATGCACAAAGACTGCCATCCTAAAAGGAAATAAAGGGGGGATAAGCAATTTGAATAAGCCACCATTCTGAAAGCTTTGACTTTTTCCGGTGGATGAAGTCTGTGAGTGAAATCTGTCGTGTTGGTGCAGCCGCAGTGAGAGGCTGTTGAATTCTCCTCTCGGTGCCCACAGGCCACCTGTGACTGGCGCATGTCTTCATTTTTCTGTGGCTGTATCGGACAGTTGTGAAAGAGAAACCATTGCAAGAGCAAAACTAGAATATAGCTGGGGGCATGAGCTGTGACAGTTACTCTCAAAATATACTCCTGATTTTTATTTTATTTGTTTTTTAACAACATGTAGACATGAACAAAGCCCCCACCACCTGCTCTGTGATCATTTTTACCAGAGCTGTGGACAGTGTCTGTCTTAATGATTTTGTCTTGTGCTAGTCCACGTATACCTCATGCATAAAACTCCGCTGTAACAGGAAGAAGAGTCAGGGGGGGCACTGAAGTCATTAGAGGCGGCACCATGGATATTCAAAGGAAATGTCAAAGCAATCCATCAGAAAGTTGTCAAGGTTGCTGAGGTCAGTTGACCGCTTCCTCTGAGTGTCATGGTGTTCCGCTCAATAGTTGATATATTCCAAGGTGGACAAGAAAATAGCTCCATGATTGACTCTGGTTTAGATCGCTCTTATTTACAATCCCCTGTCAGCTCATTCTTTCCGAGGGTTTGTGAAAACATGCACGTCGATCAGGGTCAGCAACCTTCCCAACAATTACACCGATTCAAGCACGTAACTGACGTGAAGTTTGAAATATTGTGAGACAACCACATCTGTGTCTTGTGAGGTTTATGTAAAATGCTGTGGTCTCACTCGAGTGTTGTGGATTAAATTACTCTCTCGTGACTTTCCTCCACTCGTCAACACAATGACACTAATCCAGTCGGTGCAGTATCAGTGTCCTAAAGTGCTGTGTGCTTGACGCCGATTTACTTCAGACGTCGCTTGAGCGTTGATTTGCAAAACAGGGAATGAAACGACTCTGAGCAGGGTCTTGACGGGAAACTCAAGAGCCTGCGATGTGTGAGGAAATATTCTTGCTTGTTTACAAGTCGAGGTAATACTCTCTTCATATTAAAATGCTGATAGAGGAATAATGCCCTCGTTAGTACAGTGGATAAGTACCTCCGCCTTCAAGCGGAAGACCGTGGTTCGATTCCCCGACGAGGAACCACCTCCAGTAGGCTCACCACCCGCAGGAGGTCTCAGGTTACTGGTGCAATGTGATTTGGGTGCAGTCGTGCTACCCCCCCCCGCGACCCGGCAACGGACAAGTGGTTGGAAAATGACATGACATGACAAGAATAATGCGTAGGCAAAGTTGCAAACGAAAATATTTTTAGCTGGGGGGCAACTTGTGTATTAAGTTTGCTTAAAAACTATAAGAGAGGATATTATACCTTTTTCCCCATTATATCCAATGTTTAGTTACCCTATGGTATAATACCACCATATATTACACCCCACATGCTGAGCAACCAGACATTACTAAGCCTAGATAATGAGGGAGGCAGTAGAAAGTAAAATAATAGCATAGTTGCTCATATTTTCTTTCTTGCTTAAAGCTGTGTGGAATAAGAAACGGACTCATTTTCCCCAGTCTGTGCCTCTCTAGGAGTGATAAATATTTGAACTCTATGAAATCCTTATGCTTTTTACACGACGTAATTGTATTCCAGGGATTATTTGCCTCAGGTTTTGCCGGGCAGCAAAGTCACAGACGGTTCTCTGCTTCCTTTTCAGGCATTATCATGTGTAATGAATCGTTGTCCTTGCTTTTTAAAAAAATACAGACCAGTATCGCGTTTTATTCAATGACAGATAAGTCAACACATATGCAAAGACTGCAGCGGTCATTGTACAAGTGTGTCAGTGTGAGTACACTCTGGTGAGAGGGAGCCATATAGATGTCCCATTCCTCCTTTAGTTGATGTGCTGTACTTCTACCAGGAGGAGGAGGATGCAAGGGTTTTTTTTGTGTTTGTTATCTATGAGTCCCATTAGTTGTTGAATAAACCCGATGTGTCATCGTACAAAACAAGACCGTCAGCAGTTTAAGTGACAGAGCATCTCCTGTGACACCAAATGAGAAACTTTTCTCGCAGACATCTCGGTGTGAAAGTTGCTCCATCAGCCGAAAAGGTATGAAGAAGAAGAAGAAGAGCCGAAACTTGTACAATGGCTCCGTCAGAATGAAACAGACCTCTTCAAAGGAAGCTCTGTGGTGGAATGTGTTTTTCTTCTCTTCAAAAAGAGACACCGAAACCACATTTTTCACAGAGACGAGACTTTGAACAATTGACAGGGAGCAGACATGGAGAGGAAGACGGTGGGGTAATGAAAACCTTCCCTAACAGGCCTCAGATCATACCGCTGTGCAGCTCTATTCACATTGCTATATTCTATGATTCAATTGTACATATTACTATTAAATAATTAGTGAAAAACTATTAAACTACCTGGTAGTACGTGCTCACTGATTTAACCGAAGAAACTCTTCCTGCAGATATTTCATATTTAAAGGATGAGATGGTTGGAGCTAAAAGTCAATGAAAATCATGCACAGGAAGTTCTGTGTCATTGCCAGTAGCTTAACAGCGATTGAAGACGTGACAGAAGTGATGAGCTAGATCAAGATAGCAGGCAAACATGGAGGCACTGTGGAGTTTAAAGATAAATACGACCACGTCCAACTAAAATATCAAAATAGCAAAGCAGAGAAATAACAACATGGACTCAAGAGTCAGTGGTTCTTTTCAAAATGTACCACAATGCATTGCAGCCCCAGCCCACGACATCACACAGCTTGAATACAACAGCTGCACCAGCTCGGCCCTACGGCTTTTACCTGCTACTTAAAATGACTGTCACATTCCATGGCAGCTTCAACCCTGGCCCCCGGGGACCCCAGAGCTGGGAGAGGATGAGATTAAAGTAGCTATCCAAAGGTCTGCTTATGAACTGCCATTATAACTGACTCGAATAATATACATTCGAACTTTGACAGATGGTGAACTGAAATAATAAAGCTGGATTCGTTCTTGGGATTTCTTGTTTATTACATTTTAAAAACGTGTTTGACTGCCGCTGGTCTTGGCTCGGTTTGAAATAGCACGCTCTCTGTTGGCCTACCGGCGTCGCTCTATTCATATTCCAGCATTCCAGCAGGATGCGAGGGGGCATACGAGGGGAAAACATGCGCAGGTATGGCTGGAAACAATGGGATAGTGAAATGCCAAATGGGTGTTTGCAGACAGAAACGAATGATGAATACTTGGCTGGGATTTCTCTCAGATGGGATTCATTGAGGATTTGTTTTTCATTAGTGTTCGGGCTGTTGCCGTTCCTGTTTCTCCCTTTCTCCAAGTCATTTGGGGTGTTTTGTACACATCTGTGAGAGAGGGCGGGGGGGGCGGAGGTGAGATGAGTTTGAAGCAGGAACTGTGGCTGGAGTGTTTCATGAGGTGGCTGCGCACTGGGAGCAGGAGGCGATTTCCATAAGTGATGAACGAGCCACTGGTGTCTGCCAGTGAGTGAGAACCACTTTTGCATAATTTGCCATGATTTTGCCATGTAAAAATCTTGGTGCTATTATACTAAAATCCCACCAATTTATTCTGCATGTGGCAGCGATGGGAGCCACCAGTAATTGAAGTTGAAGATTAACAGTTGGCTGTTCGCGGGTAAGTACTGTAACCTTGCTCGAAGGACTGGGAGATGATTACATTCTTCCAAACACTGAGCCACAGCTCTTGGATCAAATCCTGATCTATATCATCTCACCTGTGACTGCAGGTGTTAACTGGACGCTTTTCTCACTCATCTCCTTCAACAGCAATTATTAAGTTGATGACATCAATCGTGCATCTGCAAGACGAATGACATTCCAATTAGTTTTCAGCAGCACAACTGCTGTAAGCATACGTTAGCATGCTTATGCACTGAATAGAAGCAAACATACTTGCTAAACATCAACTTCTATTGTTTACAGTGTCTGCACCAGCCACAATCCAAACCACTCATGACAGTCATTGTTTAACATGAAGTGCGGTGTGATCAAGCTGGAGGTCATTTGCTCTTTGAGACAGCTGCAGAGATCAGCGGGGGTCATGAAGTTGGCTGCTGAGTCTGTACTTTGTATTTTGCTTGTAACCAGGGAAACAGGCAAACTTTTAATACAGACCATCACTGTCACGGATTGAACCGCCTGGTTCGGAGAAAATAGTTGGAGAAATCGTCCTGGGTTGATTACACACGAAGACACTATTAACTGGACATCTGATGCCGTGTCTTGAAAAATTCAATTAAAGTTAAATCATATTTCTTTTGACAGACGTTGGTGGAATTTACTGAACAGGCCCGACATGTATTTGCATAAAGAGATTTACTGAAGGTAACAGCTTGCAGTAAACTACACATTTTAAGGAACAAAAGCTTCAAGCTGACTAATATAGCTGCATAATATAAAGCTGCTCTTTGCATTGTCAGATGTTTTTGCAAATGGAGGAAATGAGTTCAGCTACCGTAAGTGTGACCTTCAGTATCTACAGAAATACAGTATCACTGGACCTGCATGTGAAACATTTATAGAACGTGTTCCATGGAACAGAGCAAGCTGCTGTAGTCTTTCCACATACGCTGACAGTGAGTGATGCGATCAAACAGAGGAAGGAAACCAACTGGTGGAAAACAAGCTGCAGCCCTAACGTCATGCTGGCATCGTGCTGCGTGCTCTGCATTCGTGTACGTGCCGTGAATTATTATTCACATATATTCAGCTCATTGCCTGGTATATTTGCTTTATTTGCTGAGTGGCAAATGTTTTCTTCCATCACAGACGCGTCCCTCACGGACTCCGTACTGTAACGCAAACACAGGATTGAGTTTAATCTGCTGAGCTGCCTGATGCCAGTGGGATCTCCTTGTGTGTGATCCGTTAAAATAGCGATTGGAAGCTCAAACAAAAGTCAAATGTTTTTCCTGCTCATTGGACCAGTCACTGTTTATTCTAGTAATATAGTCAAACTAACTTCAGAGAAATGATTACATTAAGAGCAAACACTACACCCCAATCAGCTAAATATTTATGACACTGAAATTAGTTGCGATCAGAGGATAAAAGTGAATTAAAGAATGGTTGAGTATAGAAATGTTTTAAATGTGTCTTTCTTGGCACCAATTACATTATCATAGGAAGAGAACCCATCTCCTATCCTCTCATTTTTTTGTACTTGAACTGCAGAGCATTTCTCACATTTTTCTTCTCACCTTTAAAAAGTGCTAAATATGCAAAGTGACAGCCATCAGTGTGCTGTAATCCTGTCAGTACATGTGTCAAGACATTAAATGTGTGGCATTGTGAGTTGGCTCCATGGCTGAGAAATACATCTAAGTGCCGGCTGGTGGGTTTGTTCGTCAGGGTGTGTGGTTGAGAGACGTAAAACATCGCTCCCCCTGCTTGGCCTCTCCCATAACTGAAGAGAGAACATCTTTCTGAATCCCAGAGGTGTCTCTGATCCAACTAATGAATCCTGAAAATGTGTTTCTTTGTCTCCCTCTGTCCTTCAATTCAACAACTGCTCATTCAGTCGATTTCACACTTGGCATGTGTGTTGCCAAGGACCCCAGGTAGAGTCGACTGTGAAGTTTTCTGGATCCACTGCAACGCGACGAGGCTTCAGGCAGTTGCTGTGAGCTGACCTGGTTTGCGTCTCCCTCAGATGATGTCAGATGCAAACAAAGCAGCAGGGAGCAAAAAAAAAAAAAAAAAAAATCTCAGTTTGCTCGGTCCCCTTAATGAATTTGTGATGACAATGTGTCACTCTTGTGAAAAGGGATATTAATGTTAATGAGCAGCGTTGCACCTGAACGTCGATGCAGGTGGGCTGAAGCAGAGCTGAGATGGCCATTTGTGTAATTACCTCACGTTTCAAATGATTAAATCATAATTACAAAAGTAGATACACTTGTAATTTGTGTCAGATTACACAAGCTCACAATGGGCAAAAGAATCACGTTCCCAAAGAGCCATCAGAAATCAAACAAGTTAATCTTCTACCTGGCTGTAACAGCAGAAAGTTTGGGAAACAATGGAGGCAAATACGTTCTTGAACCCACACGAAATATCTGCTAATGGAATAAAACACTCCTGAACTATATTGTGTCCCCCGTGCTCAGTGCTTTCATGACGGGCACAGAGTGGTCATGTTCACACCAGCAGTAACACTGTGCAGCAAAATCAATTAACTTCACCCATGTGAGTGTTAATGCAGAGAGCACAGACATAAAACATGTTGTCCTGCCTAGCAAATTAAAAACAGTGGCCCAATCAAAAACATGACATAGCATGTGCTCGGTACAGAACTGTAATTGTTTCTGCTCCCCTGGTGATTGACAGGACACAGTCAAGAATAATTGCTGCCATGATAATTTACCAAAGCTGTAAAATCCTGTCTGGTTGTTATTGCACCTTGCCTGTGTGTTGTTTTGTGTGGGTGCGCACATTGCTGTTATTTAAATTGGACAATTCACCTTCACAAAAGCAATTTGCATCCACACAGATTGCAAGTGGCTGCAGCATAACGCTTCACAAATGGCTGTCATTAGCAAGGAGGAGGGATATGCTCATGGCCGCTCATGTGCTCACTCACAGGTTGCAAGAGTGTTTTTGTTTTGATGAGAGAAACTTGTCACAATTACGCAGAGAGAACATTACCTATTGTTGCAGATCCCGGCAAATCTTGTCATTTGAATGTGAGATCTGCTGCGTGAGTGTTGATGGAACATCATTTTGCAGACAGAGCGAATTGCACCCAAGGCTCCAACTGTTTCTCGTTCCCACATTCCCAGAGGATGATGGTCTGACGGTGGAAAAAATAAAAAGAAAGCAGCGTTTATGAACATCAAGAGTAACAAAGAAACAGAATTAAGAACAATTATGGAAACTCAGCAAGAAATAGAAAAGGGCAGAATTCTATGTACCCATTTTGTCATTCTGCTTGGCCTATTGTTCTAAAATCCTGGCTCGTGCTATAAAGAAAGGATATATTGTTATCAATATGTGTTCATATTAATATTGCCATTATTGTTAGGGTTTCTAGAAAGACTTTTTGGCACACAAAAGGTTTCAAAGTATGATTAGGTTATTCATAACAGAAAAAAAAAACAAAACTAAAATGTGTGATTATCACCATGTTGAGGCAGCATGTCAGCTGCTGCTGGGTAAACAAAACAATTACTTTCATCACATCCTGAAGCCGTTCCATCCCAACTGCCAATAACTGTTATTAGTTGTGTGTAAAAGGGAATTATGACGTATGGCTCTTTTCACTGCGCTGATTGTTCATCAGCTGCAGCGTTCGTCTCCTCCAGTCGGTAATAACAGGGGGCGGTAATAGCATTAGCACACTCATCTGAAGGCAGGAAGCAAAGAGGAGATAAATCAGCCCCGTTTGCGTCCTTTACTTTTGCCCTTGTTTCCATTCTCCGCCCCCCCTCTCTGTCCCCTCCTCCGTCCCGGCCGCCTCTCTTCTGACAATTGTCATCTGGAGGGTAGGGAGCCGTCACCGTGCCAAATCCAAACAACAATTGGCCCAATACCCGTCTGATGGGCCAAAACCCAACCAAGTATTACATACTCAGTTGGATACGTTTCTCCATCATTATGATTATTTTATTGTATAATTATGATTTATGGAGGTCTGCACTAAAAATGCTTCACTGGCTGCAGTTTATAATTTCTCCGCCAGTTTGCTTGTAGTAACATTTTTACAGTATTACAAGGTAAAAGTAAATGTGCTCCACCATCTCTGCTTTGAAATTAGCCTGTGGGGAGTTGCATGCTGCAGGTTGAACCGTGCACACGTGTGTTTGTGTAACTCCTCAGAAGTAGAAATGTGTAGCAGAGCCTTAGGCGCTGTTCAGATCCCATCTGGAGACGGTAACACGTGTTGTGTTGCTGGTCAGTGTGCAGCAATGTCCTCGTTTGCTACTATAGGTGTTGCTATCTCGACTTATTGGGTCACTGACGCTGAGATTTATTCTTTATGTATCGCGATGTGGTGTCAATTGAATCTCAAAAAATCGATTTCAGCTTTGGTGGTTGACATTAAAACATTGAGGTTCCTTGAGATGAGATTCTTTTCAAAAGGCTGAGGATATATATTTATGAATGTAGACCTTATAAAGTAAGGTTTAGGTTAGAAAGCTCAACGTTTCCTTGTTGCCATTTTGCCAGCTCAGCATGCCATCCTTGACCTTTTTGTGGAATAACTCAAAGAGGATGAATTCTCTGCCTTTGCTCATACAATAACCTTAAGCTCAACACTTAACTTATTGTATTAAATATTTCATTATTAAATACAAACATGTCTTCTAAACTCCCACTATTAATGTAGAAACTCCAAGCAGCAGCTACTGCACTTGTAGGGAGCTTAAGGAGCCGTTGTATCTTTATAACACTGCAAAGTTTATACGTAAACTGAATGAGAAACACCCATCAACTGAAGAGAAATGCCGTGAAACTTGTTGCACACAATTACATTCAACTGAGACAAAACATGAGGTTATGTGATTGCAAGGTGAAGCGAGAGTGGAGGTGAACACTTTATATGTATGTACTTATAACAACAGCGTGGCCCCGTTAGCCAACCAGAGCAGACTGGGTTTTATAAGCTTTGGGGAGGGTGGGGGGGGGGGGGTCTGAATATAGAAACCTCCTCACGTAACAAAGCATTACGTGAAATCCATTCTCCAAGTCTATTTGTACTCCAACATTTTTGGATTGCGCTCCTGCCGCATTTTCTTTTTTTTAAAGAAAAAAAACATGTTTGATTTAATTGGTGTACTTTAGAATGTGTTTGAACTATCCTTTATAGCCATCATACAGTTCTGCTCCTTCTCGGATTGAATGGACTGATGTGTTGATGTCTCAGGCTGCGCTGTGAGAAAGGGGTGCGAGACGAACAAAGTCTGATCTGTGATAAGAAGACAATGGACAATCAATAAAATAACAAAACATTCAGTATATTCTAAAGTGGTCATTGATTTATGTGCTTCAGTGAAACGTTTCTTCAACATCAACACGTAATCTCCCAGACCCAGACTTTGTTCTCTTCATCTGAGATCTGGGTCTGGAGAATACTTTCTCCCAGCTGGCTAAACTCGAAGTGAAGTAACCTTGACATATTCAGCCAGTGTTGGTCAGTCAGTACTTTGATCCAGAGTTACAGTTATTGGTTCAGACGTGACTTAGAAACTACTAACAGGTTAAATCTCCTGCTTGTCCTATAGTTACGTAAGTCCCTGAAGCAATATTTTCTAAAATGTCACTGTACGTGCCAATAGATAGAAACATAAATACCACCAGCTGAACGTGGGGAGAAACCTCTTTGTATGCATTTCCTGATGTGATCCAAGGCTTAAGGTTAGGTTAAACTATTAGTTATGCCGACTCCTCTGATGTCCAGTGGTACTGCTCAGCTTCCTCTTGTTCAAGATTTGAGAAGACGAGCATGAATGCAGATGAAATGAACCTTCCTCTGTACACATCATATGAGTGCGCTTTAAGGCTTGGTGGCGTTCCATCATTACATTTTAGCATCTGACAAACTAGGAAGTAAAATAAAAAATCTAAACTTTGTGATATGGTGCCTCCAGGCACAAAAGTCAGTTTTTCTAAGAAATGAATTTGTCTTCTAATAAATGATCAGCTTCATGGCTGATTTTATTTTTTCAAATAAGGTCAGATGGAATGCCGACATTAGCCTTTAATTAGATCGGCTGCAGCAGTTTTTGATTTGTTCACACGAGTCCACCACTGGTTTGCACATGGCCCCCAGACAGCTTATGTTTATGCCCTTAGCATAACATTGATTAGGCTTGGGCACAACATCATTAATGAGACATTATTCTGAAGAAAGCAGCTTAAGTTTCATGAAGGTTTAAAGCAGGTTTGCTCATAAAGAGCGTATCATTGTCTCTGCAGGATGCGTACGCACTCAGTGTTCTCCAGAGCCTGAGGCTTATTGGGGAGTCAAATTGATTAACTCTCCCATTTAACCCACTAGAGAGACGACTGGCAGCAGCCTTTAACAGGTCAAACTTATTCAGGAGAGCGAGATGAGACAAAGCACTTATTATTGTCCGATTAAGACAGTATTCTGCGTGGAGACATCTTGACTAATTGGTGATATCGGCATGCCTGACCACACATATATTATGAGAGTACACTCAATAATCCATACAAACAGAAGGCATGCTTTTATTAACCTCCTAAGAATAAACAAGGAGCCGAGGAAAAAAATCTGTTCAACACAAATAATCCCAGGCCGGAGACGAGTTCAACAGAAGCAGCATGAGCAAATTACTTTTATGGAGAGGTAAAAGTCTGAGTTAAAAGGGTTGGACCCAAAAGGTAATGGGCTTTCTTTTACAGCGGTTTAGGTTGTGAGCACATTTATATCTAAATAGTGCACTCAGGTCTCATCAGGTTGTAGATAACCATAGGTAATAGGTAATGCAGTTTTTGTTTGATAGGTTTTATTTATTGAGAGGCCTAAATTTTTTATATTTATTGAAAGACCTAAATTCATGAAACACCATTGCCTCTTAAGTTTGAAAAGGTAAACTGAAACATCAGTGATATTAAATGGCATCAACAATACATTTTCTCTCCACGAAATACAGAAAATACTTAAGTTACGTTACACTATAACATAATAAGTAGACTGGTTTTGTTTGCCAGGCCCTTCCCCAGAACCAGGAAAAATGAGTTTGTCAGGACACAAGTTAGAGGAGTTGTTGCATCCTAACTTTAGGGTCGACTTTTTGGCAGAATAGGAGAGATTTGTTATTCTTTATTGAAAAAATACTAAATCCAAGCATCTGATTGTGCTTCTCGGCAGTAAGTTCAATCTTTGTCTGTAATTTGTCTTCGCTGCAGTTCGCCGCCGACTGCCAAGGATATAATCTTTGTACTCAAATTGTGGAACCAAATGATTTTGCACAAAAAAGGAGCCAGTGTCTCAGTTTGTATGCTGCAGATTTCCACCTGCCTTTGAAATGGCTTTTGGATCTGTGCACTGGTTCCAGAATGCATCACCGACCAGTAACGGGTGAAGCACACATTAAAGGGATTAGTCTACTTTCACGCTACCATCTGCACCAACTGAAGACGACGTGCAAGTCCAACACTCTGAATATCTCAGCTGGGTCTTTTAGCCTTTTTCCTCCTGCTCTGTCCCCCTGCAGTGATGTAGCACTGACTCGGGTATTGACTCAGAAAACAGACCTCTGTCATGTCCCGCTCTCTACTTCAGGCTGCAGCTCGCCCAGCGCCTTTGTCATTCATGGTGGCAACTCCACAAATGCCCACCTATATTTATTATTGATGTGTTTTTTGAGGGATATTGTGTAGCTCAAGTATAAATGCCACTATTTGAGTCAACACATCAAATAGGGACTCCCTTGGCAGGTCAGGGCAAAATAAACAACAATAGCAAACTGTCCAGTAGGGTAGATAATGCATGTTTTGAACAAGCTACCACTGATAATTATTTCATATCTAAATCAGATCTGGAGGAAAAAAAACAGTAATTTAGTTCATTGGTTATTTGATATCAAAGTGCAAATCCAATCAGAATCTTGTTTGGCTCTTGCCTTTCAAACATGAAGCCCAGTCACCAGTGGCTGGCTCTGAACGCAGCTCTTCATTGAGATTGAGACAAATTTGGAGCTGCTACCTCCCCAATCTGAATCTGAATAATTTATTAATTGCAGAATTGCTGCTGCCGTTGGTTATGACACAGATAACATGGCAGCTCTGTGACCCAATAAAAACTTAACACTGGGCTTTTCTCAGTCTCCCACCATTCCCCGAGACGCTCCATACAAATAACATTATCAAGGACAAACTAAATGTGGCTTTGCCTTTTGTATGTGCTGTATGTGTTTTTACAGCATGATGAACAACAGATGGACAAAGACCGGGAGATGACTCATTTCTATGTCAGGTTGGGAGAATAGAGGCATCCTCTAAGAGGAGCAGGACTCTGCTCTTCTCCCCATCACATCATGGATGAGATCCATCCAAAAAGACACAAGTCTGAAGTGTAATTGAAGCTTTCTCTGTCTGGACAACAAAGAAGGACTGCATATGTACAATTCTTCCTTTCGTGTGGTATCAATAGATGTAATTGCATTTAAGTCTTTTCAAGCCTTAACAACCACCCATTCCAGTACCCTTTACAATTCCATTATAAATAATGTTCATGGCATTTAACAATACGTCATATAAACACATAATTGGAATCCATCTCACCAGGCTCTACAGTCAGATCAACCTACATTTAACACACTCATAAACATCAGTCCTTGAAATATGCCTCTTTTTTCCAATTTCAATCAATATCTTGCAATTATTTCCTTAGAAACTAGTGACAAAAAAACTTATGTGAAAATCATCCTAGATCTTTCCTTGATCCAGATCCCAGGCAAAATAAAACTGTTTTTCCCTTTTTCCCCATTCATATCGCATCTTTACACCGATAGGCCAAGTAGCTTTTGTTGTGTAATCCAGTTCACAAACATGAAACAACAATAGCAGCAGTCAAAGCTTATTCATATATGAAATTTTTATTACATTCTTGCTCAAACATTCCATGTGGTAAACTCCAGGCAAGTAGATAAAATCTAGGCTCTGCAGTGTGTGTGAGGCGCCTGGGTCATCAGGGAAAAGAAAATGGGTATTACATCAGAGCACTGCTCCTTTTTATCCGCCAGGATGTGATAGTGTTATGAAACACCACTGTGTCATAAATGTCAGAAAAAACATGTAGTATTCGCATAAACGCTGCATGGTTCCTGTTACAGTCCCAGGACGCAGCGAGCCTCAGCGAACCGCTGGCGTGTCTACCCCTGCTGCACATTTGCATCGGCCCCTCCAACTCATAACACCCGCCAGCCCCCAAACATGAAACTCCCTCCTCTCTGAGTCACTCATCAATTATACATGAGTCACTTTAGTGCTGTGTGAGTAGAACATCTTCTTCCTTGGCTCGTTAATTCCTTAAAACAAATACGCAGCTCTGCAGGGTGCGACGTGTCAGTTCGGGCATGGTAATTTCACTTTGTTTATTCAACTAGGAAATTAATAATTAACATGTTTTGTTTTTGGTGTTTTTTTCATTATTGCTGGTTTGGTTATAATGACCTAATTTTTTATGTCGCGTGACATCTCATAAGTGAACCAACAGCACTGTGGATATGTCTCCGGAGGTTTTCTGTGGTCAGTTTGGTCTCAACTACACGGTGAATGTCTGCTGCATTGCTTTGTTCCGTGCACCTCACCCAGTGATGAATAATTGGGGGTGTTGTCAGCTCATCTTTTCTTTTTTTAAAGGAGCTGTAAGACCAATAGGGGGCAGCCAGTCTTGCATAGAATTGACACTGATTGAGTCTGATGGCTCTTGGAAAATGATGTTACTCATTGTGCTACTTTGGAAGGTTTATTTTCCCTCATGTTTTGTTTTCGCCTCGAAATGTCCGGAACACTTTGTGCTCCGGAGCCTGTGAAACACAACGGTGATTGACCGTGTTATGAAAGGGGCTTTTCCACTAGCTTTCCAACTGGAGCGTGGTTACGCGACACATCACTGAGCGTGTTTTATGTACAATCTGTGTGTGCTTGCAGCTCACTGTCACATGTGATCAATCCAATTTAAGAGCCCTCGAGGGTGTGCTTTACCTGTTGGGGTGTTGTTTTGTTTTATATCCGGTTGTGAGGTTTGTGGGAAACTAATATATGTGCTGTCCATTTGTCGCAGCAATCCTATCATGTCCTCAGGGTTTAACCCCGGTTTTAATGTTCCCTCTTAATGTGTCTCAAGCGTCTTGAACGTCACATGCTCAGTCTCGGGATGACTTCATCAACATGAAAAGGACAAATGAGCTAATCTTTGGTCACAGTTCTGCTTTTAAAGATCAATGAATGCATATTATGTCATTGCTGAACGGGAATAAAATATAACATCTTGCTTGACTGTGATGGGAATGGATACAATCGGTACTCGCTCCCAGTCAAATAAATCAGGTTTTTACCTGCTCTGACCGGCAGTGATGCAGTGAATACTCTCCACAATGCTTTCGGGAACTTTTCTTTACACACGTTTGAGGCCTTGACCTTCAAAGTAAAACCCTAAAGCGATTAGAAGCCATACAAATAACGATCACTTTTGTTCTCTCAGTTCCGACCACTCTC
This sequence comes from Pseudorhombus dupliciocellatus, assembly GCA_016785235.1. NCBI lineage: Eukaryota > Metazoa > Chordata > Actinopteri > Pleuronectiformes > Paralichthyidae > Pseudorhombus > Pseudorhombus dupliciocellatus. Next base: position 162,941 of record JAFBJW010000042.1, on the reverse strand, counting down.
CTCCTGTCCTCACCTTGTTTGCCTACTTTGACAACAGGGCTATTTTTTTTTTGTTTTTTTTTTTTACTTTTGCTGCGTTCTCAGATATCATAACACTTAAAGTGTTTTACATTAAAACTACTTCTTAGGGAAATTCCAGCCCGCACGTTGAGCTGTTCAGCGCTTGCTTAACATAAGCTTCTGTGCTGCACAGCTGAAGTCTGAACGACAACCTGCAGTTTTGCTGATAAATCCCACTGCTCCCATTTATCTCAACGTTGGATGCGAGCTTCTATAAATAACTCCCAAGCTGATTTTGTGTTTACAACTTGTAATCCTGTGAACACTAAGTGCCGGTGGGTTGTTATGGAACCAGTAAATCTGTCACAGAGAGGTAGTGCATGAATGCGTAGCAGTAGCTTACATTAAAAAAAAAAGAAAAAGTTGACTGCAACAAACTTTTTTTATACCTACTTTATTTTTTTCAGGTTTGAAGGGGACTGGAGCTTTTCCCAGCATGCATTGGCTGGAAGTCAGGACAGAAATGCTGCAGAATGAGTACGAGGAGATAGACAGTTAAAGTCTGTTCTGTAGGTCAGGACAGCTGTTACCTGACATCTCTATATCTATAAAACACACTAATTCCCATAATAGTATTAAAATTGAATCGCCATTTTTCATTAATATTTTATTTTTTCGTCCTTTATTTTAGTAGGATGCTGCCTCAAGGTTGAGGGTAAAATGTTTCTGGCCGCAGGGAAACATGGAAATATGGTGCGGAAGAGCAAAGGCTCAGAAACATCACCACAAGGACAAATCACAAGTGCACATGATGTTATGTTAAATTATAACGAATTACTAATAGTTATTAATTTATTATAACTTATACTGTGGCAATTTAGGGCTGAATGATATGCTTCCATTTTGCTGTCTCCCATATGATGATTATGCTAATTGCCGTTAGCTGCTGCAGCTTTGAAGGTTAGTTACGTTACAGCGAGCTCATTCTCTGCAGACTCATCCTCAACTTTACAAAGAATCAGCTCCAAAAGAAAATGACAGCATCCTTAATTTCCGCCGAATCCCCTGAAGACAACATATGCTCGAGCTCAAGTGAGAACGTAAGGCAACGCTCTTCCAGAGGCGTAAAGTCTGTTGAGGGAGTCGGGGGAGTTCAGTTCAACCATTAAAGTTATTAAAAAAATGTTGACGATGTCATCCTTCCTCAGAACTCATTAAACTGTTTAGATATTACTGTTGTTCCACACCATTTATCTCATAAAAGTAAAGGAGAGTATGAAAAGCTGTACATTGTGTGTCGATGACACTTTAGCAGCTGTTGCCTTGAGCCTAGAATACTTTGTACTCGCAATAACGAGGCCTTCCACCGGTGCATTTCCATTTGCACCTGAAGTCTCAGCACAAAAGCAAAAGTGAGTCCAGGCTCAAACGTCTTGCCTCATAAAGGTTAACGTGGACAGGGTGAGCAGAGAGATAACCACCAACCTTACGTCAGATGGATGACTCGCCCCTCTCACCCATGTGAAGAGCACGCTCTCAGCAGCTAGTAGCCCGGCGCTCTATGACTTCACCAGAGCTTCCTGTGTTTCTTTGAAAGCCGGTTGTTTCACTGATGTTTTACCTGAAGTAAGTCCCACAGAAAGAGGAGAGGTAATATGAAATACGTTCATGCTTATTTCCAAGATGAAAGTTGTGACTGTAACCATCAAACAAGAAATGTACTGGAAGAGACGCAACAAAGGGATAAGATATCTATGAACCTGTGACTGATTCGCCCACTAAATAACCACGGAAAAAGAATGAGTGGGCGCCCAAATGTATTTAAAGGCCATGGTTATGCATTATTAATTCAACAGAACACACACACACACAGAGAATGTTCTCTTTATGTTTGAATCACTGAAGGTGTTATAAAGTGTTTAATCAGTCGCTTTGTTGAAGCACAGTTTCCCCAGACGATGGTTGGAAACTTGAATCATTTTCATCCTTGTGCAGAACGTAGCAGCATAACCGCCTGATGGAAATAACATTGTGAATTAACAGAGAATAAAATCTCAACCAATGGAAATGAGCTAAAAACGGTTAAAGGCACACATAATACATAATGGGCCAACATGAATATGTTCATGCATTTATCAAGGCTTCTCTTAGCTAGGTTTGAAGATGTGAAGTTCTAAATCTCATTTGGTCATGAAAAGGAAAGAGAAATGAGTTGTAGTTAAGCCGTGCTCCGTTCAGATCATTTATAATTTAGCATTCTTTTCTCCTGGTGTGTTTTCCTTCGCAGTGTGGATGAACCCTTTCTGTAACACGGTGTTTCTCCTCACTTGTTTTCCTCGGGTATCGTCATTATTGTCACGTCTCACAACTTAAACAAGATATGCCAAAGTAAGTGTGTCAACACTAATGTAATTTTCATCATATTTTGAACTGGGTCAAAGTTTCCGTTGAGTCCTTCGGTGGGAATCCTATAATTTGTGTCGTTAAACTTTCGTCTTTTTTTAGATTTAATTAGTTCCCCAGTCAAAGCTCCATTGGATCCCCTTTCTAAATCTTTCAGCAGAGACGTCCAAGCCCTTGAAGAACTGGGTGTGACATTTTCCTGAGCGCTTTTATTTGGACACTGCCAGTGTTAGTAACGACTCCCTACACAGATGGGTGAGCATTTTTAATTAATTCTTAACTCTAAATTAATTAGACTGTGACAGAGGAGCGATGAGGAGGCTGAGCGATTGAACAGCGTTCCCTGTGTGTCTTTCCGGGGTCGGCTCCGAAGAAAGATGGTTGCGCTCGCCGTTTCCTCTGCAGCGCCGCATTAGCGAGCTGCAGTCCACACTGACAACTCTACATAATAAGGCCGAGTGGGGGCGTTGACACGACTCCGGCCCGAGGCTTCCATGATCCACTGTCAGGTCAGTGGCCATCATGTTAGTCAGTGTGAATCCTCTGACTGTGGCACTGCTGTGCTGGCTGCATTTCTTTCTCTTAGACATGTCAAAGGCGCACGGCACGTCCAGCTGAGAAATGACCATCACTCTACATGGGTTCAGTCCTTGCTGCCGGGGCCGGTATCAATCATTCCATGCAGCCGGGGGCACCATGTATCATGACCCTTCATTGAATTTGATGGAAAGAGAATGAATTGTGGGAAGAAAAGGGGGTAGATCCGACTGAAAGTGAAGCGAGGTATAGTCTATTTTCTGTAATGACGGGCTGTTGATTCAATGAAGCAGCTGTTCTGCTCAGCGTCCTCCTTTGTCCGCTCTCCTATACACGTGTTTGTGTGGAAGTGTGCTGGAGGTAAGCCAAGACGACACGGGGACAATGGACACTGCTGCCCGTCTTCAGAGGAGCTTTGGGTCCTAGGCAGCGTTTTTCAGAAACAGCCAGCAGGACTTTGTGTTACCCCTTCACCAAGTTCACTCTGTGAATTTTCCCTTCCAGCTGCTGACACCAGATGGTATTGTGCAATTTTGTGGAATGAGTGATACAAACAAAGAGAATTGCCTAAAGGAAATGTTAATAATATCCCATCAGAAAAGAAGAGGATGGTAAAACTCAGCCGGTCGCTATTTGCACCTCCGTTTGACCAAACAGCAACACTACCACACCTCATGCTATCAGCCTGTAGGCACAGTGCTTGAATATTAAATGGAGGATAAATAATGGTTGCAGTAAAAAGAAAAAAACAAACAAAAACAAATTGTATCCCTCATTTATATTTGAAAAACGTGAATGACAAGTATTTTCAGTTTGCAGATGCTTGTGAATTCAATATGTGTGAGTTGCAGCTGCTCTCTGTTTACCTGTAAATAGAATACATTATACAGCAACCTATGTGATAATCCTCCAGAGAGTTTCAGGATTTCCAGCCTCTTCACACAGAAGCTCTAATCGACGGTCTGTCTTTCAGTTTCAGACTCTCACTCTCTTGCATTTCAAACTCCTGAAACTTGGTCGATTCTTCGCAGACTTGGAGAGACGCTTTGTCTTTTTAGCATTTTTAAATCTGTCTGTTTGGACTCGCCATGCCCTCGACTCATATGATGTTTTTCTATGGAATGTTTGCATCCAGTGTACACTGTAAATATATGTTTCAATCCCTTGTAATTTAAATTATACTTTCCAGGATATATGTCTAGCTTGGCTCGGCTTGGTAATAAATGGTCAGTTATCTATCAAACAGATGGATTTACATCAAACACCAAAACAAACGGGGCCAGCTTCAGAGCCATTTTAAATTGGATGTGCAGAAATCATATTTTAGTCTAATGGAGTACAACACAGACCACACAGCGATGCTCTGTTTGAAGTGCTTTGAGGATCAGACTGGGTTCCAGCACAGTTAGTTGGCTCGTGTCAGATAGATCAGTGGTGACGAGATACTCGTCTGAAGATGGGGGGGGGTGATCATCTGCCAGCTCGAGCTTTGATAAGGGGGCTCATGTTAATGACTAGCTTATCGTTCTGTTCCTCACAGTGAAACATGAGCTCTACCAGCTGCTAATATCCTCGCATGCGTTCCCAAAGGATGGCACTTTAACGTGTAGGAGTGCGTTTGTAAGGATGTCATTCCTCCATCTGATGTAGGAGTTGAAAAGTGCTCAGTGAGCGCAGCCCGATAATGACGACCCCTCTTCCGAACAACTGCCTTGCTTTTTGAACAGTGTCACATTCCCTGAGGAGCTCCACAGTCCCGGCGCTCTCTCGCTGCCTCCCTCTCCTTCTTCCGCTGCCTCAAATCCAGGCGCTCGTGTGTGTGTGTGTGTGTGTGTGTGTGTCCATTTGTGTGTCCATTTGTGTGTCGCATTGGCGCTTCTGGGAATCTAAAGTGCAAAAAACGCAAAATGGGAGTCCTCTCGACAATGAATCAAGGAGATTTAAATCATCAGGTGCAATTTTTAATCTGCCAGAAGGTGTTTTCAAGCCGCTGCCAATTAAAGGAACATAACAAACGCTTCAGTCTTATTCAGGTCAACCGTTGATTTACAGAACTCAGCGTTTCACAGCCATTGTCTGTCCTCCATCTCCGAGGCATCTGGTGTGCATAAGTGGGTCTGATTATTCTGCATCAGACCTGTGTTGTTCCACGTCAACCACAACAATTTCGCTGATGTCTTTAACTCTCAAGTTTTTCTTTGTGCGACTCCAGACCCTCTCCTCACCCTCTCGCAGTCTTTTACAGCCCAGGGAATGTTTTAAGCACTTAAGCTGAGCTCTGTTGGAGACAGCAGTCGATATAATAATTTTACCTCAAGCTCCATTAAGCACCTGTTCTCAAGTCTCGCCATCATCAGCAGCAGAGAGGAGTTTACTCAAATTAAGTGTCTGCGGAGAGGCAAAGTTTCCATCCACAGCTCTGTGATAACTGCCTTAAACTCACGGGGGATGATTGAAATCAGAACAGCCGCAAGATGAACTTTGAACGGGGGCTGTTTTGGCAGCATCGGGGGTGTTACCATGATTTACCTGCTGTTTATACAGAAATGTGAGTTTGATATGCTCCCAGAAAATTGTCTTTGCTCCTCAAATCAACCAAACATTGTTGTGAAGAGAATCTCTATTTTCTCTAAAGACACTGATCCAAGACCTGCCTCTGCTCCCCCTCTCTCCACCCACACAGTTGCAGCTTCTAAGAAAATCACATACAATTTATCACAATGCATTTGCAGAATCAATTGTTATCACATCATAAAAAATAAAGAGGATACTTTTTTATGTTTTCTATTGGATATTTTTTATACATCAATGTGTTTGACCCAGCACTTAAAAAAAAAAAGATTGAATGTCCAACAGTTTCATTGTGCTGGACATGAATGTGTGTATTCACCCCTCTCCTGTTGCAGTGTTCCCAAAGTGGTTCTATATTTAAGGGCCAAGGCCTGAACAGCCTTTGTCGTGGTGATCTTTTTGTGTAGGATCGCTGTGAATCGGTCAGTGATGTGTGAAATGAAAGTGGGTCTGGTTCTGCTGCGTCCTTGCTCGATCTTACACGATCCGTGCCCTTTTCTTTTCATGGGCCGAATGGAGTTAGTTGACGGAGGCTCGGGCTGCGCCGACGTCTCGTGTGGACGTGTCCGAGTATTTCATTTTTTCTGCATTCATCAACTTCCTCATCTTCTTTGCACTCACGCAAGTGGCATAACTTACCCAGGCAGGCAGTCTGTGTCTAAGACAAGTCGATTAGAATGTAGGAGAGCACTACAGACTGAACCAGACCGATGGCAGATATTGCAGAACAGCGCCAGGAAGAAGTAATTAAATCCATTCGACAGCCTTTCAGCCTGGTCAGTGGTGGACAGGCAGTCGCTGAAGCGTGTCGGCGGACACACACAAGCGGCCGAAACCCAGGGATCAGGAGGCGGGATGGTGGAGCAGCACACACAAAAAAAATCTGCTCTGTTGTGTTGACAAAGAGCTGATGATTTCATGTCAGCCTGCCCTGTGCCTCTAGGATAACGCTGCTAATATAGATGCTCTGAAGCGGCCGCCTCACCACAGGCCAGTGGATGAACAAAAACGAAGAGCTGGCGTTATCCTCTGCTGCAACTTTGAGAAGCAACAAGTTTACTGAAAGGTAAATTGTGTTGGCCCGGGTCCATGGAGGCAGGGACAGTGACGTTATTCTGTGCACTCGGTTCAGTGGACGTGCATTTTGGTGCCACCTTGAGACCTCCAGGGGCAACTTGTAGCGCAGTGACAGCTGCGATCCTGCCTTTCTTTTGAGTGACTAATCTCAGATCACAGATGAATCATTCAAGAAGAAAGTAGCTCCAGAAGAGGGCTGCTGAAAGATTCAGCTCCCCGCCTACTTGGGGAGAAAATGAAATTCAGTGCAGAGCTTTGGGATGCGTTATTATGCCTTTGTGTTTTTGCATTTCTATTCAAGTTCAATGTGACTGTGAACTGTGTTTTTCTCCTTAGTAATACTGTGCCATCGGTAGCGGGAGGTGAATTTCAGGCTCGCTCTCTTGTTTTCTTAATTTTCTGTTAATTGCCAGATACTAATCATCAATGGGTATGACTGTGGGTCAAAGCACAACCTCAGCTTCAGCTCCTGCATCTCTGCCATGCTCTCTGAAAGACTTGTGCCCGTTGAGTGATGCAGAGGCTCTCACTATTGTCACAGATCTAAAGCAAGCAAACAGGAATTTTCAAAAGAAAGATGGAAGCGTTTCTATCGCTCTTGGAAACAATTTGACAAGATAGAGAAAGAAACCATGTTCAAGGCAAAAACCCGGCAAAGCTTTGGCAGTCAGAAATAAAAGTCCTTTCAGGGTTTTCTTTACAAACATATTTATTTTGCTTTCATTGACAATGTAAGCAGCCTTTTAATCAGTGTGAATTCTTTAATTAAATCTCACTTTTATTTGTTGAGGCCTTTGGAAAAATTGTTGTCCTTAAAATTGTTGACAAAATATTACAGACACCAACCGACACCTATCCTGCACCAGAGACCTTATCTGAGCAGAAGTCTGAGCAGTCGCGAGCGGGAGTTAAAGTGGCCACTCCAGAGTCAGTCTCGCTTGTTTACCCACAACCTCATGCTGGGTGCAACAGAATTCTTTCCACTGGTCCCTAAAAGGCAGCTCTTCTTAGAAGTGAAATGACCCGTTTAGTCCTGATCAACCACCGGAAACCAAAGTTTACATCACTTTTAACAGTGGGGGCAGCTAAATGTGTTCAGTGGTAATTCATCCGCTTCTCTCTGTGCTGTGAAGTAATTACAGCTCATGCTCCCAGCAGAGCTGCTGCGGTTCAGCGTGCGGACCGTGGAGCGACTGCAGGCTTCACCACGCTGCAGCTCGTCCCGCAACATTTTCAAACGCTCCAGCTCTGGGGGTCAGTCCAAGAATGTCATGTTTTGTGGGATAATGTAAACTTGAACTCACATGTGACTCTTCATCAGCTTTGGCTCATGACGTTTTTGGTAAGTGGCATGGTGACTTTGGTGGCAGTTTTTTTTTTAGTATTATACTCTTTTTGATGAGAACGGAATACTGGCCATAACATAAAGATAAGTCATAGCCAAAGGTTTGTTTAAGCTTTCTGAAATAGAAAACACGATAAGAGTATCTGCTTCTCCTCCTGCTGCTGACATCGGGGGCAGAAGACAAACAATGGGGATTGTACTCTTAGCCCACTAAAAACACAGACAGCAGTGTCTAAACTAACAGTGCCGCAAGTTTACCCTCACGATTCACACAAACAAGCAGGACACAACAGGACTGAGATACTGACAGGCAGCTCTACCTGCTTCACACCAGTTGCTTGTTTCGCACAAATAGACCTTCAGCTCAACTTAGCTCTAACAAACACGTCTGACTTCATCAGCCCCCACAGATGTGGAGTTCTGGGTCTATCCAAAAAACAAGTAATTCCCAATATATTCTCAGTAGATGGAGGCTGACTCTAAACTAAAAATAATGCAGCCAAGCTGAGTGAAACATTGGTTCCGTCTGAGCGGCTCCATTCCCTGCTGCAAAATGGTGTCGAGGAAGAAACAGTTGCGAGCTTGTTTTGATGTATTAGAAGTCCAGGGAAACACTGTGTAATGATTGCGATTTGATTGACGTGTGCCAGTGCTTGAATGTGGCTCATGCTTCTGCTCCTGCTTCAAAAGTTAAGCTCAGCTCAACTTCTGCAGCACACAGGGCAACCAATGCAGCCCAGCAGAGCCACGGTGCAGATTGCCAACGCTTGAGGTCACCCCAATTGAATGTACTGCGCAGTGGTTTTTGTTGAGGCTTGTAGCATAACCAGGTTACCTGGTTATGTGATATAATCATTTTGTTTTGATTAGGATCTGGAGCAAATCCGACGAGGATCAGCTGAGGAGCCATCAGCTGAAGTTGAGCTTTCCGTGCATCGTTTATTTTAGGTTCATCCATCACAGTCTGACACATCTCACCACTGCTCCTTCACCGAAACTTAGCTTGACAATAATCTGCAGACAGATGTGGGCTATAGAAGTCACCTTATCAGATGACATTAAATATAGGTCAGGGGAGGGAAAGCTTCTTGAAGAAACAGCTGATGATTTATGGTGGACTCGTCACAGTCTCCTGTGAATCACAGAGCTCATCAGAGAACAATACGATCATCCAAAATGTATAAGGATATAAGCCTGAACAGTAAAATGTAACCTCCTGTAAATCATGTTCAAGTATTGTGCTGTCGTCCATCTCTTGCTGGTTGTAAGAGAGAGATCTTTCCTCATTGCAATGGACCAGAATGAATGAGGGTGAAATTAACTTGGTTTCTTTGTTGTCCAGATGATTAATCTTACTTAGAGGGGAATTATCTGCAGCCCTTGCTCATACTCTCATAATGCTTTAAATTAGACACACTCCAGGAAGCATATACACCTTTTACGAAATGTGGACCTCCATCTTTTATAATGTAAAGTGACTGCAACCCCCATGTGCTTCAGAGTGAGATATAATTGTTTTTATAGGGTCCATTTGTATTTTGCTGGATGGAGATGAGGATGTGGTTGTGCATGAATCCAAAGCTGACGTGGTTCTCTTTGGAGTGACACAGTGCCCCAGACCGCTGCATGTTTCGTTTAGGCCTTTGTTCAGTTGGGTTGTTCTAAATCTATATACAGTAGATAAATTGACTTGACTCCAGTTGTCCATTGACCCCAGATTCAGCACCACGGACAGCGCTGCAGCTGTTGCTGGGTCGAGGGCTGAGAGGTTTTTCTCATCAGTAATTTAACATGGACCACATTCGCTGCAGCTCTTCTTTTGTTGAATGCTGCATTCACATGAAGGGAGGGGTTGCACTGTGTCTCGTTTTTTGCAGATATATTATGCTTGACTTTTTGAAGTAGAGGGATCTTATACTAACGTAAAAAGAAAAAAATGGAATATAATGGAAGATAAATTCACTGATCAGAGGATAAGGGTTTACCACACTCTGTCAAGGTCACTTTGTCTACTCCGTTTCTCTCCCAGTTTGTAGAAGGTAAATGACACATCACATTCTGATTAAATTGGACTTTGTTGAGTTATTGTTGTCTGCCTAAGTGTCATCTTTACGATCACATTTACATTCAGCTGCATGGTGAAACTACCAGCCTCTGTTCTGCGCATAAGTTTTACAATCCTTTATATTTTCAGTTTCCTACTGCTGCTCTATTCTCTGCTTTGTAAACTTTCTAGCTTGAGTTGGGCACAGAGCATTCAGAAGAAGAATACATTAGAAATGTTTGAGAGCTGTTCTATACACTATATTCTGTTAGGAGGAAGTTATATGGGAAATTTAAATATTTATTTATATTTGAATAACTTTGTTTCTCTGTGACAGAACAAACACATTTGAGGTGTCAAGACATTTACACACTGACTTGTTGAATATTTTATTTCTGCTTACAATCACTGCAATGTTCACTGAACCACTGAATCTTGATTGTTTAATTCTTATTGCAATTGATCCAGCTTATTATGACAGTTGTGATGGCTTGTTTATGAAATAGTTTAAATTACTCGGGCCATAATGGTCAAACTCATTAGCTCTTGTCTTGTCCTGCCAGCGAGAGTTTTCATTGACACTGATACCAGACACCCCCCCCCCCCCCCCCATTTCACACTGATTTACAAAGAAAATATTCATCCCGTCTAAAGCACCCAGTAAATGATCGCTAATGTGAAATATACAGCACATTCTGGAAAGTAAATGAGTTTGACTGTGACAGTTTTCTGTGCGCTGAATTGTTTCATCCACGACTTTTCACCAACGGCTTAACATCTCACTCTGGTCTGTGATTAAAAAACGAGATATTATCTCCCTCGCAGAATGTGCGCGAGTAGCAATGGAGCTAAATTACACAGCACTCCAGTCTTCTTCCAGGCTGAAAATACACTGATAATTGAGTTGAATGGAACAATGTGATTACAGTCCGTCCCAGGCAGATACCGCGAGAAGGCCAAATGTATTAGTGATGCGCACAATTGTAAATGACCTTGGCATTTCAGAACAGTCGCTGTACTTTGAAGTCTCAAAATAATATGATGACACGTACAAGAAGAGGTAGTGCATGGTACAAAGTGTATGTTTTGCATACGTTATTTGTAGAGACACAACCACAATCATTCTGCTGCGATTATAATGCTCACGTTGACGCATTGTCTTAAAGGTTCACTGTGCTCATCGCAGTCGTTGTCATAGAAACCATTGGCCTCAGTCTTTGGCATGGCTGCAGCTTGTTAAATCAGATTATAAAAAGCATTGTAAAGAGATGTTTGCAAATCCATTTGTGGATTTTTTTTTCCTGAATGTGAAAAAGTTTTTGGATGAGGACTTCTTGTTGTCATCTAGCTGCAAAGGATTGTTAACATCATCCATGTAGGGTGGACACGAAGGACAAACACTTTTGTTGAGTAGTATCATATTCATATTCTCCTTTTTTTTGAAATCCAGTTGAGTCTGTGGTTATTGACAAGTGTGTGTGTCAGAAGCATGGTTCACATTAAATAGATGGCCTTTAGTAACATACCAGCTCAAAAACTTTGATAAAAATATTATGTTATTGGAGCTTTTGACACTTGGCTGTTGTGCCAACATCGAAGCACCAGATTACTCTTTGCTCCACTATTGTAACCACAAAACTGTCAGTGTGTGTCAAATTAGACACTTTCTCCATTAAAATGTTTTATAGTCTTTTTGTTACCTAGCTTTTCTCTCTGCAGTGTAAATCGGCGGATTGTGGGTATTATGGCTAACAAACATACACCTCATAAATTGTGGTGGGGGCTATAAATGTTGTCTGGCGACCTTCTGCAAGGACAAACCATGGAAATATTCAACACGTGATGCTCTTTCCTCCGCTGGCAGAAGAAGGGAAACATTAGTTCAAATTCAGTTAGTCCATTTTCAAAAGGGACATAAATGATCCATTACAATCTCCATTCAGTGAATGATTGATTGGCAGCAAAAGGAGATAAAAGTGTGGTGTGTGTCAAAGCTGGTAGACGCGCACCTGACAGACTGTGTCAGACCGCCCCCCCCCTTTCATAAATGGAGCAACCTCCAGGCTTATCGAATGTTATCTGTCCTTCAGATAAACCACGGTGAGAGTCAATACGCTGATTTTTTGTCTCTGTGTTCGCATCCTCAAACGCAAGAGAATTCTGAAGCACACAGGATATTGATCATCAGTCAGTACCCTTTTACCTGTGCAGTTGCAAACTTGAATCAGTAAAATGGCAAACATTTCGGCGAACTGAGAGATGCAGTCAATATGGAGACATTTATTAGTGAGCAGCAGCAGCAGCAGAGTTCAGTCTGAGTGCAGGAGCTGCACCGCTAGAGACTAAGACAAGACAGAGCGACAGAAGGTGGAAGGAGACAGATGTCAACCGTTTATTGTTGTTAATAATGTATAAAGTTGTGTGTGAAGCAGAAGGACACAGTTCATTTCTGTTGCATTCGGAGCTACAGATCAGGGATGTTAAGTACACAGCTCCTGAGGTAACGCTGTAGGATGGATCTGCTAAACAGAGCAATACGACCTTACCCACTGTTAATACTATTAAAATAAATGGCTTACTGTTGCGTGATGTGAAGACCAAAGAGATTGCGGGGGAGTGAGATCTCTGGATGCAGAAGGATGCTGAGGTCGATGATCAAGGATTTCCTGCTAACAGCATCTGACCGGAGAGACTGACTGACTGGCTGCACGGAGCCAGAGGACACGAGAATAATCAGCTACCGAGTGTGAACAGTGAAGACGTTTGTTATCATCAGCCGGTCCCACTCTGTGAGTTTTATGAGCTTCACGAAGGACCTGAAGAAAAACAAAAACAGCGTGGAGTTTTATGTAAATCAGACTTTGGCCTTGAGTCAGAGAGCTTTGCGAGCACTATTGCGTTCAGGTACATTAACTGCTGGCCTTTGGAACAGGGAGGTTTCCCTGAAAAGAAAACTTTTACTTTGTTTGCGGTGTGATTTCACTGAGAGTTTTATTGCTTTATTATATTTTATTGCTGATTATATAATGATTTAAGGGCTGCACGGTTAGGTAAAACACCCTTGATTTGTAATGAGCACTTCTGGATTAATGAGGAAGGAAAGTTGAGCCGCGTTCCAGGAAGGGAACTTCTGCTCTGGTAACTTGTTTTTGGGGGTTCGTCAATATCCTGCCCACACTAAAGCAGATGTTTTGTATAAGACAGCAAACTTTCAGGAGTGAAATGTGTGATCTAATTCTGCAGCGAGAATCAATTCACCATGCTAACGGTCTGCTCTGCGGCTTTTTTCCTCTGAGTTAGTTTTTCTCTGCACTGTAAAATTGGTTGTTAAATGATCAAATCAAACAGAACCTGATTCAGTTTCACATCTTTCTGAGCAGCCCCTCTCTGCTGGATGTTGGTGCATCTATGTGCTAAATTGTCAAATTAGTTTCTGTATTGGTGTAAAGAGCAGTTTGTGTCTTAAATGTCCGTAAAAGTTTTTCACATGAATTAAATTTTTTGATTTCTTTTCATGCCAGAATACCGTACTGAAAAGCACTACCAGGGCATAATTAACTTTGCTGATGCAAATTTTTACGACTGAACACCTTTAAGTTATTCCAGCCTGCGGGCGTTCTGAACCCAGTCAAACACCGCAAAAGCCAATATTGACAGAACTCTGCACTAGACGTGTCAAATAAAGAAATATCTTGGCACCATTCAGCAGCTAGCGTAGAAATGCTGAGGCCAGGTACAGTCTGTGATTTACGCAGCTGCTGGAGCAGCTGAGCTTTTTAACAACAAGGACCAAGAGACTCATCGGTTAGCGTCAGACAATGTCTGCAGTGAGGGAGCAGACGACTCCAAAGGAGAAAAACGGAGGCGATTCTGGCAGCTTGATCCCGTACAGTGTGTTTGTGTATGTACATGTGTGTCCCAGTTCAGTGTCCAGTGTCCTTTTTGTCATTTCGGCATACTCCCTCCGGAATCCGGAAGTTCTGGATCCGTAATAACCCATAGCAACCAGATAAGTCACAATATGTGATGTCACCTTGGATCAAACGCATCTATTATATATTAATTTTTATATTTTTAAAAATGTGCTGATTGACATCATCATGGGTGAAATGGAGCCAGTACCACAAGCTCATGCAGTAAATATTATAACACTAATATGTTGATTGGGTCAGTGGTGACATCATTTAAATAAAATCCCATTTTGTCTCGTCCTTCACAAGATGTCTTTGGGCGGCTTTGGCATCGTCTTTCAAAACAGGCAAAGAATCCATCATCTTTGAAAACCAAATGCATGTAAAGTCAACGTGGGACACGTTATCTCCTGATGCCACTGAGCCTGCTTTGTTTCACTTACATTTACTGGCTGTGTGTTCTGAATTCAGACACCAAATAAATGTGCCTTAATTACTTCCAGTGGATAATTACACGCACAGCTGAATCTTCAGTTGCGTTTATATTCCGCGCACTTGTCAGATGCTTTCATCCAAAGCGACTAATTGAAAGAAGCACTTAAGTCAAGCAGAAGTAAGAGTAAATCAATGCTTTAATTGTATTCATTTTTACGTTATGTATTTGCTTGATATGTGTGTACCCTTAATGTTTCCATTTAATTTTGGGGATTTTCCTGAGAACATTGTGAACAGTCTCTCTCTCTCTCTCTCTCTCTCTCTCTCTCTCTCTCGCTGCTCTCGCTTCAAGATGCTTAGGACTCCTCTGAAGTTTTTATCACAAATCACAAGGAGAGAAAATACCTACTGGCCACCAAGCAGACCAGTAAACACTGTAACTGGAATGACGTTGTTATCAATCTTTTGCTTTACTTGTTTTCACTGTTTACAACTTCACAAATTAAAGGCGCTGCCATTCAGCACTTGATTTAGCATTGCAGCAACACAATGGCTTTTCCTTGGCAAACAGGATGTTACTCCATTAATGCTGTTGTCCTTGTACCTGTGTCTCAGTGGCTCACCCCCACTAACACACACATTTCCATTCGTATTCAGTATTCTTCACGTCTGAATAGCACCAAACTCAGCACCGCACTGATTAAATGAACTGTTCCAAATACTGACACAGATTCAACTATTTAATAGTTTATTTCAATGTAACTCAAATCATATTACACCCTACATTTTTTGTGTCGCTTTTACCTGAAATTTCAGCCTTGAAATTTCAGACCAAACAGGAATTGAAAAGCTTTACTGTATCTGCGTTGCCCCTGATTTCAACACCATCTGGCCAGTGTCAAGTAAAGCCTTCTCTTTTCTGACTTTGCTCAAAGCGATGCCTGATTTTGGAAACTGTCACCAAAGCTGCCGCAGCTTAATGGCAGTGATCTCTCTGCAGGAGCACATATGTCGCTCCATTATCCTCTCCAGGCACAGCGAGCGTGTGCTCCGCCAAGCCATGCGCCCCAAGCCCTTCACTTGGAAATGGATCCAACTGAGCAGAAAAGTGCCACTCTGACTGGCAGTCCCGACAGTGGTTACAGTAATTAGCTGTTTTGCTCTTCCCTACATTTTGATGACATGCATGACTTCCCCTCCAGGCCTCTAAATCTCTCAGGTGGAGGCGATACCTGATGTCACGATTTGTTTATTTTTGGCAGGAGTGGAAGCGCACAAAAAAATGATGCAACTACCACGTAAACAGCAGGCAATTATTTTCCATGATGCCTGATATCAGGCCCACAGGATCACGCACTCAGCAGAGGAGGAGCTTGCTGGAGCTCCAGTGTCAGAGAGAAGAAAATAGATGCAGAGTTTACATCATGTTTGTATCAAAGTAAAACAACGTAGAGGAGGGGAGCGACTTCAAAAGGAGTCTAACCGGATGGAAGCAATAGGGGAAATGCGTCTCTGAATTTAATGCTCTTAGGGCACGGCTGAACTGTGTGATCCATTTGTCGGTCCTTTCAGCTTTCAAAGAGTGCCTTTGAATTCATTTAGGCATCTGGGCCTTTACTATCTGGAAGTCAGGAGGAACCATGATAGAATGAAAACAGATTCCAGATTTTGTGACGGATGGTGCAGTGGTTAGCACTGCTGCCTCACAATGAGAAGATTCTGTGTGGAGTTTGCATGTTCTCAGGTGCATGTTTTGCAGGTTAATCGGTCAATCCAAGTTGTCCGTAAAAACTGTGCAAACGCAACATGGCTGGGTACAGAGAAGAATACTTGACAATCTGCCTTGTGAGTCTCCCTACAGCAAATTCTCTAATAATTAATGAGGCAGGCGAAAACAGCCTGTTCTGTCTGGAGCTCCAGAGACAGGCAGAGGACATGGGAACACTCACTGCAGCAGTTGTCTATGTCTTATATATAGCTGACATCATCACAGAGGTTCCGACACTTCTCTGGATGTTTTCTTGTAACTTCAAATGTCAGTAGATCATCTGAATGCAGCACGATAAGATTTTGTTTCCATCTTTACTTCCGGTTCATGTGTGCTGGGTGACTGGCAGGAGCAGGACGTACTGAGGCTTCAACAGAGCGAGGAAGCCTGGAATTGAGAGAAGTGTGTCGCTCTGCGCCGACCTCGCCATCTGTCGCTCCGCACACGCCCAGACTTGACCGTACGGGGGCAGAACCACTGAATGGTCTCGGTGTTATCTGTCTTTGGGAGAAACGTATCGCTGCCTCTCACTTCAGCTGGTTAATCCTGCACTCCCACACCTGTGATGGAGGAAACCTCACTTACTGGGGTAGTAAGGAAAGGTCTAGGTGTTGGTGATCACACCCATAATCACACTTCACTGGTTGGTGTGTTAGCGTTAATACAAGAGGTGGAATGAAGTGCTCCCTTGTGAGCGGCTGCTTTTTTTTGCCATCGTGGATAATGATCCAGAGAGGATTAAGATCTTAGAGACCAAATGTACGTAACTTCCTCCCTTTTTTCATCCTCAGTCGCCTCAAACTTTGGACTTGGACTTTGACTGCCAGTAAAGGTCTAACCTCTGAGACGAGGTAGACCTTTACTGGATGTCATAAAGTCACCATGTCAGTTTTTCACTCCTCTTTTTCCATTAACCACCGCACAACCCCTCAGATTTTTCGTATGACAAGGGGCAGGGGGTTCTGACCTCCGCTGTGGCCGTGTGGGCAGATAGTGTGACCCATTCATCACACACTGGTCCAGAGAATGACAGCCCCTTTCAGCGTTTGACTGAATGTTTTTTTTTTTGTTTTTTTTTTTGGCTTGGCCTAATGTTGTGCACCTTTCTGTACTGAAGTGTTTGATTGGGACAGAGAGTGTAAAGACGAACTTCCCAACAGGAAGTCGTGCAGCCGGGGCGATCACAGAGACAGCGGAGAGAGAGAGAGACACACCCACACAGCATTGGCAACTCCACGGCCCCCGGGTCGTACGCACATGCACAAAAGGTTCACGTGAATTATAAGAGGAAATCTGTCAGGCTGCTAATTGCATATTGAGAGAACGCAGTCAGACACAAAAGTGAATAGAACTGTGAAAGAATGAGCACCAGCATGACATCGTTGTGTAATGTGTGAAGAAATGTCTTGCAATGTGTATTATTATAGGCTGCAACAATAACAGATTGCAGGAACATATGCTTCAAATGTTGCGGTGACGCTTTAGTAAATCGTACACCACCTACCCAAGCATGATGGCAACATGTGAGACCTCCTGACAGCCTTGGCATCGCATCGGCTGCTCGACGGTTTCCTGATGATTTTTTATAGACACGCGATCAAAACATGGAAATCATCTAACGCAGGAACGCTCCTGTTTTCAGAGGCAGATGATCCTTTCACCTCATTTATTTTACAGCAGTATAAACAATATTTTGCAGATGAATATTTTACATGGCCATGCATGCACATTGCTCAAACTGCTCCGTGGACAATTATAAATGTTGCACAACACAAATGCAAATGATGCAGTAAAGCATCCTTAAAAGCAAACCAGTTGTTTTATTCAGATACATACAACAGCATCAGCAGAATTACTTATACGTACTTTCTTTATCCTTACTGAAAATACACTTTGCAGATACTGGCCCAGCTTTACAGCAGCGTGAGATAGGATCACGTTTTCCCACAACTGATAACTTTCTAAACTGAAAACAAACAAGCAACATTAATGGACACAGCGTTCAGTGTCATGAATGGATTGATTTGTTTCATTCATGAAGGTATGTAGGAGGTGAAAGCAGAACGTCTACTTCCAATTGACTGTGTTTTCTAATATAGTATTCTGGAATGAAAAGGTCCCCTGTGGACCTGTGTGGGCACTCCAGCTTCCTATCTTCCCTCACAGGTTGACTCTAAATTGCCCGTAGGTGTGACTGCGATGGCAGTTTGTCTCTTATATGTCAACGCTGCGCTAGACCGACGACCTTTTCGGTAAATTAAGGAACCCGGCAGTAATTTTCACCCCGAAAATGTAATTAAATGCCTGAGAGATTATGAAGATGACTTTGCAAATGAGGTGATGCTGAGTGGATGATTCCAGAGGTTTTGAAGTAAACACCTACCTGGAAGCTCTGTGCTTTTGTTTATCCGTTTAAATGAGGCACTGTTTGGCTCTGCCCTTTGAGGTACTCCCAACATATTTACACTTTAATTGCTCAACTCCCTTCATGATTATTAGTGCTTTGAAATACTTAATCACACTTTTTAATCACAATGTTAATTATACAGAATGTTGAAATTCATATTCATGTCTGGTCTCATAATAGATAAATACTGTACATGCAACCCTGAAAATGTTTCACCTCATGTAACTCACAACTAAAAAATTCCTGTTCTGCTTGGGAGGATATTTTCAAAAGCTGGAGCACACAACACACGCCACTCTTCCAACTCTTCCACATGCAGCCACAGATTACCTTCTCTCAATCATGCTAATTCCCCGTGGGGGTGAATTGTACCCCCGCTCAGATTTCTTCCCTTTTTATTAAAAAAAGATGATTAAATGCAGAGTCTCAGCTCCTCTGCCTGTTATGATGAGATCAAAGCAGCCGGACCGCGGCTGAAAGTAATTCAGCATTCTGTGTGGTACACTTTTCAGAAAAAAAGGGAACCTGACTTTGATGACTAAACCATTTATCCCCCACTATTAATCTCACAGTATTGACTTGAAATTCAAGAAAAGTACGGCTACATATGCCCGGTCAGCACCTGCAAGTGTGTGTGTGTGTGTGTGTGTGTGTGGTAGAGACACACTAAGAGCCTCTTACATGTTGATTGTTTGAACCATTCATTCTGCATCGTGACACTTTTCTATGGATAGCGTTCCTAAGATTCAGAGGACCTTGTTTATTCCTGGTGATAGAACCTGGGTTGTCGAGCGCTTAACAGACTTTTTCAGATTTTAATTTCTTCACCTTACATCAGCTCCGCTTCAACACTCTTCAGCCTCCTGGCCTTGCACATAATCCCTTTTTTTACATCACCAGGTAAAAAGTTGAACTCACTCCAGTTTGACTCTGTCACTTCTTTAGACATACTTCTTCAAAGCAGTGCTACATTTACCCAACTTTAATTAACTGATTACCTTCAGTCCAAAATGGAAGAATCCCCTGGCACTCTTCTCTTTCACTGGTTCCCCATTAAACCTTTAATATTTATAATGGACACTGAAATCCTCCAAGGATTTAAGGGATTAGTTTTCTCTGTAGAGCAATAATTAGTTTTGACACCACTGTATGTGCGCGTCTGCATGCAACTGAAACATAATTACTGCTGGTGATTAGAGATGAATATCACACCTGTGCCTTCACTGTGGAGATACATGAATAGCGGTGACGCTCACCTTCGTGGGACACGCAGCATTTCATCCAGATCAGAGGAATCTCAGTGAGATGAGGAAACATGCTGCTTCACTGGTTTGGCTTTGTGCGAGATGTTTGTCACACTGACAACTTGGAACAGAAAGTTCCAATCAGAGGTGACTTTTATTTGTCAAATGCGTGCAGGCACGAGAGGCAGAGCAAACGTACTAATTAGTTACCATCGACGCTTCTTTCTTTGTCAGAAATGATTTTCAAACATTGACACTGTGCAAGTTGAAATGAGCTGAAACACATCAGGAAGTAACAGACAGTGGGGAGCCATTACTTTCTGTAATGACACATTTCAGTGTGCATAACCATGGCAACAAGCAACCATAGCAACAAGCAACGTTAAACCTTATTTACATCGATTAAGTGCACTATAGTTGACTTGAGTTTGATGCAGGTGTTCCTTTCTTATAAAGCATACACACACACACACACACACACACACACAGGGCTGATGCACATGTACCTCAGTGCAGATGTATAATGTAATGTATAATAATGGCTATAATCGTTTTCCCATAGGGCCGAGGTGCAATAAAATAATCACAGTAACAAAGTCACTCTTGATTTTTATTCACACCAGGCAAACAGATGGATCTCTTTGTTTTGTGGGGGTTTGCGTTGACCTGGGACACAAAGTCCCCTCCTCCCTCCTTTCATTATGTCTCCGTAACAGATCGCTGCTGTCACATGTCAGTATTTATAATAGATCCCTGTGTTGAGGCAGATTTAAGGCTCAACCCATCATGCTCTACAGCTGCCTCTGACCCATTCAAACTGGAGGCTAACCAAAGTCCAGGCAATGAGGTCCAGTGTGTGTTGGTGACTCATTAAAGCCTCATGGCCCCCGAAACATTAGCTGGTCCCACCTTTCTGCCAGAAGTACCAGCAGCCTTCTTAACAGATGAAAGGTGACATCAGACCTGGAAAGGGAAACATGATCTAAGATGTACGTGGTTCCTCTGAGGGGAGATCTGAGTCAGGCAGGGCTCAGGATTACTGCATCTGTCCTCACATGAAGGACACGACTGCATTAGAGAGAGAGCATTTCTTTGTCCTTCTATTTTCAATATATTGTGGCAATTATGAAAGGTCATGGGAGTCAGACCATCAAATTCATGAGCGTTCAAATATGTGGCCTTTAGACATCATTAAAAATATGAGGATGGAATGTGAACTGAGCAGAATGCAGCAGGTTTAGAACCATGTGCCTCAGAGGTGGTTGTTCTCTCACAAAAATATTTTTTCTCCCAGACTCACGTACAAGCTCGGGTGGAGTATTTAATATTTTCCATTTTTCAGACTTGGCTTTTAACTTTTTTATTTTTATGTGTTATTTCTGGCAGTTGGGTGCACAGTTGGATGCTGACTGAATTTAAGTGTTGCAGATAGCGGGCTTCAGGATATTTGAGGACATAGATTGTCTTCTGGGACATCCACAAATTAAATGAGAGCAAGTCAAGTTGGATATATGTTATAAAAACATGCTATACTTGGAAGTTTGAATTACTTGGTGGTGCACCTGTGTTCACCTCGATAATTTTCCCACCGACGAGCAAATTATATGCAAACAAAATAGAGATTGTATTATGGAATTTCATGTCTCATAAACAAAGGAAGGGAAGTTAATTTGGTTGTGTTTAAGGATAAAACCTTATTTTAATTTAGGAGCAAAACATACCTGCATACTAGAGTTGCTGAAAAGACTCAAAAAACGGAAAGCAGCAAAAAAGAGAGGAGCCATCTGGAGGAAGTCATCTCGTCTTCTGTGATGTATGAAGAACAATGTAGTGCTTTAGCCCCTCTCTCCTCCGAGCAGCATGGCGTATTATGGGAGCAGACATCTCGGCACAACACTGCTGTCTGCGGTAGGTGATAGCAGCTTTTGTTGCTGGGAATTCACTCTTCTGAATACTAAATCACTGTGGGTGGAAACAGGCAAAAACCAATCAGGCTGAACACAGATAGTTAGATTACAACATGACCACACAATGGCTCCCTTGCAGTCCATCTTACAGCATGAAAGGCTGTCGCATACATCTAGGCAGCAATATGTATTTAAATCACTGGAGAACATTAACTGCTGTTTGCAGAGGTAATGCGACGGTATATTACTTGTAAATTGTGCTTTCAGTTATTGGCACTAAGATAATTCAGGCCCCGGGCCTTTCTTTGTTGTTTTTCTTGGTGCAGCCAATCCAGGGGCCCCTGAGGTCCGAGTTAGAAAACTGAAACAACCGTGAGAAGGTATTTATGAAGCAGCTAAGTGGCATTTTGTTTTGTGGGCATTGCCGTGATCGCTTCCACTGCAGGTGTCAGCCGATGGTTTTGTGGTTGAGGCCCCTTTAGGGTACAAGCGCGGCACATTTCAAACTTTACTTAATAATTACTTGTGCCGGTGTCTTTTGCATATCCATTTAAACTCACTCATTTGTGTGTTATTTTGTTTTTTTGGCTCAGATTTCCTTTTTGTTCCGAGCTAGGAAGGCAATCATGGAGTGGATACCTACAAAGCAGAGGGCACTTGAAGTCGTTGTTGACGAGTCCTGCTCACAGACAGTCTGCAATGAAGTCATCATCCCCTTGGCAGAGGATGGCTACAGATAGTTGCATCCAACATACAGTCTTTTTTGGCAGTTTTTGCTCTGTAATGTGTGAAATGGCATCATTTGTCTTAAATATCCTTTGATGGGATTGTCTTTGTTTTTCTTTTATTTATTACATGTGGACACTTGGACAAAAATGAAAGGGCCCGGGTGCGTACGGAGCTTCCAGTTCTTTGGTCTTGTCGTTTCATGTCCTGCCATCTCCAGGAGTGACGCTAAGGATTCTAGGCCACCTAAAAACCCACGGCTGCCCCCCGCCTCTGCACATCTGGTCCAACACATCCACAGCTTGCATGTCTGAGCAGTGTAATTTAGCTCCCCTGAAATTACCCACCTCCCTTTTTTTTAAATCTCCTCTCATTTCTTAGTTTACAGTCCACTGAGCACATTTATAATGTGGAGCTGCTACCAAGGTCATTTATTCATGAGGTTGCCTCCTGATAAGTCAGCATTAACTGTGGCCAAGCCTGGCAGTCACTGTAAACAATAAGTGCGGATTAAATGATTATAGCAATCAATTCTGGGGGCCATCTATTACGCTCCTCTAGGGCTTCTTAGACCCGATGCTGCTTTCTATGGGCCAGCTCTGAACAATAATGTTATTAAGAATGAGAGGGAAACAATAAATCTATATATTTATTATAGATAAACACAAAGTCATCATCAATGTTGGGGGGGGGACTTTTTTTATTTTTTAAAGGAAAAGTAAACTTCATGATGGAAACATTTGTGGAGCCGATGGAGGCAAAGACTCTTTCATGTGCGTATGAATGAATCATCACCGGCATTTATTTATGTTTTTTTTTTGTTTCAGAGAATCTGTGCATCCGTCGTGTGTCTTCTACTGTTTCTGCTTTTGACAGAATGAAAGATAGGCAACATTAAGTGACTAACATCAAACATCAACAGGAAACTGTCTCATTTATTCTGCAAAGACACATTTGACTGGCAAAGGTCTTTTTACGCATGGCTTTATTCGCAAAGCACCATTCTTCATCCGTTCACACTAAACACATCAATAGTTACCGAAACTTTCCGATGCTGTTCTCCAAGTACACAACATCATCAGCACCACATTAGCGGAGAAATCAGGCCGCTAACCTGCAGAGCAGAACAGTCATTTGCACCCCGCGTGAAAGGAGAGCTGCAGCTGCTGCCTCTGAACCCCCATGTCTGCGCTGTGTTGTTTGGCGTCTTTGCTCTTGGGGGGGGGGGCGTGTTGCGTAGAGGCAGTGACTTCAGTGGGTGGCGTGTTGTTGCCTGTTAAATATGAGTCTGTGGGTTGTTATTGGTTGGACGAATGGAGCTGCAGCACTGTGTATTCAGCAGGGTTCATACGGTCCTTGATGTGAACCACGGAGACAGCGATAATTATTCCACCATCACTCTCTTTAGCAGTGGCACGGCTGAGCTATGTCTTGATCGCAGTATAAAGGAGTTAAAGAGCTATTCATCAAATGAATGGATTGATTGTACCAACGTTGTCATGCCAGTCGATCACGTTTGTAGTTTGATAGTCAGACTAATAACAGTCAACAAAGAATGAGCTCATATGAAAACGAATGTGAAAAGTGGCAATTGGAGTAATAAATAATTGATGGATTACTCATCTGACATCCGTGATAAATCCCTTTTTTATTAGATGTTTTTTTTTTTATTTCAGTAAACCTAGACAGTGTCAAATCGTGGGACAGGTGTTGTCTTATTTTTGCTTCACTGGCAGGGGTTAGGGAGCCCAGTAAAACTCATATGGTTTTTTGTTTACCACATTTTACTGCCACTGAGGAAATCAGTTTTTTGACAAATGTCAATGAGTTGAATGTTTCTCTCCATATCCCCCGGACAATCTGCCAAGTAGCTGACCCCTGCTACGAACCTTTAGTTGGACCAATAGTGAAATGATGATGTGGTTCATCTTAGTGTTAAGAATCTCATTTTTTCTAGTGCCAAATACTGCATTGACTCCCTGTTCCAACTATAACTACATTATAGACACATAGAAACAGCCCTTAATCCGTCAGTGGCAGCAGCTTATTATGACCCATATTTATGTTCTGTTGATAGATGACGTCATTGTTTTTGTCACCAAAATTATTATGCAACTTTTATTGTTTATTTTTGTCATTGGGACAGTGAAGGTTGACGTGTCCTCCGTGTCCGAGCGATGGGAGACCCCACACAGACGACCTGTACAGTTGGATTTGTAAAGATTCTCAAGAAAGCCACACATTTGCATATTTTCCCTGAACAGAGCATTGTGTAAAGCCACTTTCAAAGCACTTGTTTCCTTTTGTTGACACATTACAGCCTGAGATTTTCACCGAGGGGGTTTTGGGTATATCTTTTTATCACTCCATAAATCTGAAAACACTCTCGACAGCCATTAAAAAAATCAATTTTTGTTTCTGCGGGTTTCGGTGAACTGCTGCTGAGGAGGTTTCTGCCTCGGGATGCTGAATATCTGAAAATAACCTTTAAATACAGATATATATTTCATCCAATGATATTAGTTGTTTACCTTTGCTAAAGTCGCTGAAACAGAGAAACGGGGCGTGAGTGAATCCAACAACATTGTGTTCAACTTGAACTGTATATTGGATCCTGTCTTTCTAGTATTCTGAAGTGAGACATTATAGAAGCAGAAAATGCCCAAATCTAAAACTGACCAGGTCATGAACAACCGTGTCTGGCTGACGTGTCTCACCTTCTCTCAGTACTGACCTTTTCCACTGACACTGGCAACTTTTCTTGAGCTGTGTTGACAGTTACCTGGAGCCTCTTGTGCCTTTTCTCTCTCTTTGTTGCAGTTCAGGATCTTATATTTAGAGTTTATATATTTTCACCTGCAGCATCTACATTTCCATATTAAGAAGGACATCCTCAGCATCAGTATTTACTGCATACTTCACCTACACATGTCTTATTCAGTCATGCAGCAGTCTGAGATCACAGCATACATCCCGAACCGTTCGGATAAAGGTCAGTGGACATGAGACCATAATTAACGGAGGGTAGAATATATATTTTCTTTCACAGCTTAACCGTTTTCTGTCTTTACGTTATCCACAAGTTTCCAGTTTCCAGTTAAAGCAGGTCTAACAAATTCCCGTTACTGATATGACACGATGTGCGACCTTTACAGTGAAAACTCATCCGCTGCATGTGTGGGCAGTGAAGGTGACATGTGAGGGTGAGTATATTGAGGAATGTGACACTGAGAGACAAGAGTGTTCTCAGCCGCTGACCAGCTCCGTACTCAGGACATGGTGTTTACACACCTTCATCCTTTGTGTAAACAGCACAACGATTTATTTACTCATCTTGTCATTCATATGTTCTCTGTGTCCTCTTTGTGTGAGATATGGTTTGTTTGTATTTCCAAAAAGGACTGAACACATCATGTAGCTGCCCGCTGATCATCTGCGAGTCAACAGAAACTTCAGTTTCCTTCAGGCCCATTGACCAAACATTAGATAAACAACTCTCCTGCTATGAAGACATCCAGGGTGACTAAATGGCACCATGGGCTCTGTAAGCATCATGGCCAAAGCTTTTACTGTGGCAATGACATGATTAACTACAGTTCTATCCCTGTAAATGTCCATAAGTGGTCGCACTTGAGCAGGCGGCTTTACTTCGCTCAAGCAACAAGACCGTCGTCTCTTATTTAAGCCAGTGGCATATCCACCTCCTGCTAGTGTACCCCGATAAAGCTAAAAGTACTGAGTACTGTAATGCATCAAGGTTTTTTTTGTTACATACCATCTTAGCTAATCATGAGTCATCATCAGCATTCTTCCATGATATTTCTACCTAAAGTTTTTTTTTTCCACTTTGGGTTTTCTCTCTTTGAGGCCAAAAAGCGTTCACCTAACCCAGCCCCTGAGTAAAGCCGTGGATCTTTTTAGATTCTAGGTTAAGGCGACAATTCTAACTTTTCTTCTTCTTAAGCCTCCCACCTGGAGCAGAGGGCCCCTCAGGTCGCGTCGTGAGGTCAAACACTAAAGGTAAAATGGTCGAGTGATTCTTCACGGACTCTCTGGCCTCTGTGAACCAGTCTCCTCCTCCTCAACAACCTTCCGAGCAATATGTGTTGCTGGTGATGACTTTTTTTGTACAGAGAAGCAGGTAGTGAAGGGCTATCTGTCTTTATTCTGTGGTGCAACTTTTCATTTAGCTTTGGTTCTTGTCACACTAGCATCCTTTCTTTGACTTAACACACTGCAGACATCATCCCTTTAGGAAAACATCGCTTTCTGCTTGTCTCTGTCAAGAGTGCAGCACTTTTGAGAAGACATGGTTGTCGTTAGAGTCAGACCTGTCTGACTTTAAACTCACCTGCCTGTTCAAACTACTGTGTTGCTAGGATGAGAGTTATGACACCTTCCCTCGACTCAGCTTTCACAGGAGTCTGTTTCTGCGAGGCAGGAGAGCTGTGCGGCACAATGTCACATCTTGTGGAATCCGCTAAAATGGGTTTTGTTACAAGCCACCTGGGGGTGAGGCAGTGTTGCCTGAGCTGGTGGGGAACTTGATTGGAATTTCTTTTTTTGTAAACTTGTGTCGCTTTGACTCCGTCAGGGGCTGTTTATTCCTGTCATCGCGCCATGCGTCCTTATTTGTTCGTCAGTGTTATTTGACTTGAGCATTGATTTGTTTATTTGCCATTCTGCATTAAAAATTCTCATTTTGCTGCCAAAAAAGACTCTGCAACGTGACCATAGATGTGTCACATATGATCCTGCGTACCAAAGGACGTGACGCTTTATGGGCTTTCAAATAAAATGCAAATGGGAAACCTGTTCCAGTCGGTTCGCGCCAGAAGAATAAGTTGAGCTCATCTTTTATTCATGAGAGCTCTTACAGTGCGGTGCCAGGGCAATCTTCTTCATGCACCCCGCCAAGAGCGGATTCCCAGAAGGGTCAACATTTCCTTGAGGAAACAGCTGGACACAGGCCTCCCACTGGATGATTCCAACACTTCTCATCCTGATCTCCCTCCTCCTCCTCCTCCTCCGTCAAGACACATCCACTTGGAGTGTGAGGGGATTTAATGATGTATGTGATCACTGCAGCCCAGTCTAGTGATTAGAACGCTGCAGGAGCCTCTGCGAGAGTGACGATCTTCACACAGGTCTTTTAGGAGGAAGCAGATGTATTCAAGCCAAACAAAGGAAATACTGTTTTGCTTCACTGGTGGAAGCTGTTTGGAATTAAATTTGGTTTATTTATTGATTATTTTCTTACTGGAAGGAAAATAGTTGACTTGTCTCCCTGTCTGACTTTACACCCCCCCCACCCCCAAGCAGGACTTCCTTCATTGAATTTTAAATATATCCCTTTAACATTTTAAAATAGATTTTTGAGTTTAAGATGAAAGTGGTTGCAATCCTGAAAGTGCAGGCGTACTGAGGGCAGTTGAGCTGATGGCGCTGGCAGTGTACAGCAGTGATTTCCAACTCCATCTCCTGCTGCTGTTCGCTTTGATTGAAAAAGCTGCTTCTGTGACAACTTCCTGCTGGTCAATAAGGCATGGCTTGGAAAAAGGAAGACAGTCATTTATTTGCTGGAGATTGGAAATATCACAATAAGTTAAAACATGGGGCAGGGTCTGTCATTACAATAACATGTGATGTATGCGTTTGACCAAACTACAGTATACAGGTAGATATATGTATATATATATGCACATACATGTAGTGGACCCATCTCATACACATCATTTACCAAAGGCTATTGATGTGGCTTACACTGAGTTTGTCCTATTACTCCCCGCTGTTGGGAGCTGTGCCGTTACCATAGTAACAGCAGTTTAAAAGTGGATGTTTTTGATGACACCAGAAAGTTCCTCATCGCCAGAAATAAGTGCAGCAAGCGAGAAAGGTCATAAACTTCACGCCTCTGCCATGTTAACAGATGTGGACGGAAATAATGAGTCAAACTTTATATCAAATTATTTCTTTGTGTGACCCATACACCCAAGTGTTTACATCTTTGCAAACTCAGAGAAAACGTGTGTCTCTGGTTAACTTTGCTCTCAATTGTTCCTTTAAATATTCCCTTAAACACCACTCTTGAGCTTTTGATTCAGACACTTCATTTCTGTAAGCCCCAGTGAAACAATGGCAGTGGGTGTATGTGTTTCTTTGCACATCTGTTTCTTTACATGAGACTGAAGTGCTCATTGGCATAACCCTGAGATTTCAAGATGTCAGACATTGTTCCCGTTGGCGCCGTTTCTTTAAATCCAGCTGCTCAAACAAGTGACAGCTCATCGTGAAATAACTGCAGGAGCCTTAAAAAACCCAGATGACAGAGCACAGTCAAAATTCCCATTGTTTCATTTCAACAGCAGCTCTGCGTCTGCCCTCTGTTCTCTCACTTGCTTCACCTCAGCACCCTCGTCTGGCCTGGCCCAGGATCAGCTCAGTGCGTTGCTCTCTCTCAATTACATCCTCTGGCTCAACTCATTTTAAGATCTCTGGCTTCACAGCGTGGCGGAAGTCTAATTATTCCATCCATCATCTGTGACTCCATGAGCATCGATTCCTCACGCAAGATATACAGTTGATTCAAAGACACCTGTGGCTCGCTCTGTCCTCCCTGCCCCCCCCGCTCCTCGGCAACATTAACAGAACATCTAGCCACACTGCAGAAAGGACATTTGTGTTTTTTGCTCTCTGTAGAAGTGTCTACGCTGTTTCTTCGTGGGCTCACCAAGGTTACACACAGCACATCTGACTAATGGCCCAGCTCTCAGTACATGCTCATGCTAATCACCTCTCTGATTGATTGTGCTGCTCCTAAGCACTAATAGCATCATTAGCTGGAACTGTTGTGGCACTCTCGGCTCTGAGTTTTCAATTCCCTTGTTGGAGTTTTCTTTTTTCCTTTTTTTTATTATTTAGAAAGTAGATTAGGACAGGTTCCTTTTACATCTAATTGGCTTTGATTCCCGGTAAAGACAATGAAACACGTAAATCACAGAGGAGCTTACAGAGTCTCATTACCCTCACTGTCACTCTCTTGAGCATGCTGGTCCAACAGGAGCTGCTGTTGCCTTGGAAACCTTGGGAAGAACTATCCCTTAAGATTTATGGCAATATAAAGGTTGAATGATGAAAGGACGCATCTATCGAGGAGTAGAGATCGATCAGCAGCTGGATGCTGATTGGATTTTACATCACATCTTTTCATTAAAGTTGCAATAACACACTTTAATCTTCTACTTTAACTTAACTGCACATCAATGTGAAAGCAGTTTGTTTTGATGTAGTTTATGAATAAATTAAAGTTGAACGTTAATTAAGCAACACATTTGTATTTGAACTGACCAAACCGATCCTGGTCATGTCAAGTGGTTGAAAGAAAACGTGATTACCGAATACAGACTTTGTGCGTGCATGTAGCTCCGATGGAAGCGGAATTGTTTCTATTCTGGTCCAAATTCTGATCCAAGGCAAATTAGTTTTTTTCTGATCTATCCTTCTTACAGGTGCTGTGGTAATCCATCCTTTAGAATCTCTTCTCATGCAGAACCAACCAATGAACAAAGCAGGCAGGCTTAATAAGACGTGGTAATGGGACGGAAACAACTATATATTGTAGCTCAGTTTCTCACTGTCCCTGGGAAACACCTCCACTGTCCCCTGAGCTTCTTCATCTTTTGTCAAACCGATTAGAATGACTCCAAAATTGATCAAATGATTCTGCTTTTGGAGTAAATGTGATGCTGCTGCCTATGATAACTGTTTTAGTTGCTTACTTGCCGTTAAAGAAACTAATTTGCTGCTCTGAAACGTCCGTGCTTCCTGTTTTAATCGTAGATTGCGTGACACGGGTTTCCAAAGGTCGATCTGCTGACTGAGTCGTGACCAGGGATTACAAAGTGATAGGATGGCCGAGGGGAGCTGTAAAGGGCAGGAGTGTGCGTGCAGAGTGTGGCTGGTGTGCTGCCAAGCTGTCAGAGAGCGTTTCGGTTGTGTCAGCTGGGGACCATTATTAGTTTAACCAGAGCGGATGTTATAATCATTGGAACGGGAATCCAGCTGGGTAATCAACACACTCATTTTTCAGGTCATCATAACAAAGACGCCGTCGCTGCATCGCGCATGCCGCAGCTGCAGGCTCCCCTTCGCGCAGCGTGTTCACAGGCTTTTCCAGCAATGCCGCCTTCTTGTTGTCATTAGTTGCTCTTCAAAAATTTAAAAGGCCCTTCTGCTCTGAGCGAGCCAGGTGTGCGGCCTGATCCGCAGCAGCTGCTCCTGTTGCCTCCGGATCAAAAAGGTGGTAACAGTTTGAGATGAAAGGGAGCAGCGCGAACGCGTGAATCGCCGAGTGCGAAACGGAACAATCAAAGCAGACTTTGCTTTTACCTGACGCCGCCACGTCCAGCTATACAATTTCCCTCTTAGCGCTCCCGTCACCCTCACAAGAGAAGCGGTTGCTCAGTCCTGAGTTTAAAAAGCATGAATAAAAATAAGCAGGCTTTTCGGAACGATCACCATTTTTATAGCTGTCGTAGAAAATATAAAACCC
Source organism: Pseudorhombus dupliciocellatus (assembly GCA_016785235.1). NCBI lineage: Eukaryota > Metazoa > Chordata > Actinopteri > Pleuronectiformes > Paralichthyidae > Pseudorhombus > Pseudorhombus dupliciocellatus. The sequence goes on along the minus strand of JAFBJW010000042.1, from coordinate 132,015 downwards.
ACTGACTGTAGCTATCAGCGATAATAACAGGGTCACACTTTTAGAATTTATGTTTGAAAATTATACATTTGTAAAGAGTCAGAGCCAGGAGTCTGACCCGACCTCTTCTCTGTATATGTTTACCAGCTAAGGCCTACTCTCCAAAATCATCGATCAATCAACCATTAATGGCCACTGTGGGTAACATTGAAGAAAAATGCTTGAAAATGCTTGAAATGAAGTACTTATATTCGTTGTTTTTGTAAAATACGGCAAGCGCTTTACAAGCATTTTCAGCATTTTAAGTTTGACATTTTGTCCAGCGCCATCTTGTTGTTTTGAAACCTAAAAATAACCATATTTAGAGCGGGGGGGGGTGTACATCCCATATCCCACTGGAAAGTGGTAGCTGACATTATAACAGTCCATTGAATATGGTGCTTTATAGCTATTCAGCACTGAATGGGCCCATCGTTATCAAACTGAAGAAGACTTAAAACTAAAAGCTGAAGACCAAATCAAGTGAGAGGTTTGTCGAGTCAAAAAGACAGTTAGTTTAAATTAAAATGTAAAAGTTTTTTTTTTTTTCAAATGTATTTATTTATTCAGACTCTAAATTATGCTTTGATTTGCAGCTCCATGCTTCTCTCCAACCCAAATCCCCACAGAGATCATTGAAGCTTCACGTGATTGACTGTAATTTAATCTTAACTTGACCCCAACCGCCCTGCAAGTTCATAACCCCCCCCAGTGGTTTGTTCTTTCCTCAGTGAAGGTGCATTTCCTTGCACTCCTCCTTGAAGTGTGGTCCGACTGCACTTAGACCTCAGCATTATATGTTCATGAGTCTTTTGTTTAAATTTCCTCTCAGCCGTGTTGCCGCCTGCCACGACAGAGCTGATGGAGCCGACGTCTTCGGTTTCTCCTCCTTTGGCTTGAGAGACAGAGAATTAAACACATTGGGCTCTGAAGGGCACCCTCTGCAAAATCTGATTTGCAAAGGAACATTGTGTTGTATTTGTGTTGTTTTCTGCCTTCTGCAGCTGCAGACCCGACACCAAAGTGGACTGAGAAATGAAAACTTGCTGACATTTAATAAAGAGCACATTGCAGTCTAATCTGGGAGAACAACTTGTTTTGCTTTGTGGAATGCAAAAGAAAGAACAAATATTTATGACTGATAAAAAAAAAAAAAAAGATAAATTGTTTTCAGGATTCAGAAAGGGAGGCTCCACTACATTGCGTCTTGGTTTTCTCTAAGAGTGGATTTGATGATTATGTATAATATATATACAAGACGTTGCCTGCTGTGACAAACACTGAGTTATCACCCAAATCTTACGCCTTGTTTACTGCAATGGAGCTGTTATAGTAAAATTCAGCTTTTGTTTTTCTTCTCTGACCTTGTATTATATTAAAGCTCCTCAAGCTCTATCCAGCATCAAAACCCACTTTATACTCCTTACCCAGTTTTACCAAGTGTTTCCAAGCTCAAGCACCAGACCACTTCGTAGTGCAGAAGTATGTCTGTGTTTTATATTCAGCTCGGTCGGCTGCACCCAAGGGCCCAAAAATGATAATGTGATGTTGCTTTAAAGCTACCATCTGCGTGTGGCCCTGCTTTTTCATCGATTGACAACTGGTAGCATTAATGCGGCAAGAACCCTTGCAATGCATATGATAAGACAGCGACTCAAGCAAATATGAAGTGGTGTAATATTTTTACAAAGGAGGAAAAAAAAGCATTCAACCGCCTCTGTCGGACCTTCAGGACACACGGAAAGTGTACACTGCGTGTAAACATGGCCATTTGTTCACCAGAGAACTCCACAGGGAGTGGAGGGAGGCGCTGGGGGGGTTATAATAGATTAAGAGTGTTTTCTCACTGAACTTATGAGGGTCTGAAGCAGCTTCAACCATAAAATAGCTCGGAGCTAAACACACTCTCTTGTGCAGGGGAGAATAATGTAGCGGGGACAGTTCTGCCTGCATCAGCTACATCAAACATTTTTATGGTCATGCAAAAAGCGGGAACGGGTTTGAGGTTAAACCTGGAGCAGAGAGTTAAACAATAGAGTGTACATCCATCACACATACAAAGTGAAAATGATGGCAGCACAGAGCCGCCAGCTCGCGTCGCAAACAAGCGCCGCAGCAGAAGCTGCTCCCGTCAGTGACGGCCGCTGCGACCTGACAAACCTCCGCTGGCTCATCACAAAGGAAACCATCTCCAGATTATGCCATGAACTCTGACAGCACCTATTAGACATAATGACGATTAAATGAGCATCCACCGCCACGCCATCAATCTTTTGACTTAATCAGCGGCTACCCAGGGATTTATCCTTCCCATTCATTTAAAAGCCACTGAGTTCAAGGAGAAGGCAGAAGGTGAGTGGGCCTCCCAGTGGAGCCCCCCCGGAGCCCCCCCCCCCCAGTTGATGAGTGGGACTGCAGTCACATTAGAAGACTTAGAGAAAAGCCATTGATTGCTTTTCCTGCTATCACTGTCATTTTAAATCATTGTGGGGTTTTGATGAATGAGAGATACACAGGTTTTACTCACCTCCCTCGTCGTTCATCCACTTGCCAGTGTCACAGCCTCACCTGCGCCCTCACAGACAAGGCCAGCATGGCGGCCGCACTCTTATGAATCATGATCAGCTGCCTTCCTTGTGACTGACTGGCTCATGTGGATGTCTGTGAATGCATCATCGTGGATTACCTGTGCACGTTGCTGTTGATGAAAGCATACAGGAATGTTTTATAGAGAATCGCGACACAATGACATGTAAAAATATCTGATCTTTTAGGTTTGTTATATCCCTAATTAATCGCTGATTTCCCTTATGTTTTAGAATTGAATATGTTGAGCCTTTGAGCTCCTCTTTACGCTGAGTGCCTAGCTGGACTGAGAAACCTTTTTTATGGCTCCAGGCTAATTATTCAGCCTGTAGATCCAGGCTCTGGAAGGCTGCCTCTGATTCTAGCTGTAGGCTGTGTGTGTGTGTGTGTGTGTGTGTGTTCCTCTCAAATTCAGTGTGTTGGAGGAAATAGGCCTGTGTGCATGCATTTGACATTTCAATCCTGCACCGCTGTTATTTGTGTTTTGTATCTTTACGCATTACACATGGAGGTGTTTCACTCCTTCAACATTTTCACAGTCTCTGTTTGGCCGATGGTGGAAGACGTGTTGCATTGTGCATGCGTGTAACGCGTGCTCATGCCGTTTTAGGTCTGTACATTAATTTCTTTTGACAGTGTGAAAGCTTCCTTGAGGCTTGTGTGTGGGCTTACCCAAGGTAAAATGTCTTTTTCTTGTCCTATTTTAAGATAGAATCGCAGGGAATCGGCAGACACTGTTGCCAAACATTCAACCAAGGCTGAAAAGCTATGCGTGTTGAAGTCAAGGTAATGTCAAACCTCGATCTTGTCCTCCATAATCTTCTCAGCCTGTTCTTTCAAAATATATGATAATACAGTTATTGCTTTGGTAAGTCATGACATGTGTTCAACTGCAAAATGCTTCTAATTTCGTGAAACAGATTCCGAGCCACCACCCTTCATCTTTCTGAGTTTGCATTCGTTTTATTCTCACCCAGTACACAGAGTCAGAAAGCACTTCTGGGGAGTTCTATTAAGAAAGAAATTAAAAAGCGTAAGCAAAATACCAGAGTTCATTACACAGGGATAAAATGCTATTATAAGTGCAGGCTGATGAATGCAGATAAGCAAAACCTTGGATTTTATGAAAACATGCATTATAGCATTGTGGAAGCAAGAGCACTTTCACCGAGTTGGCTCAGAGGCTTTCAGTTCACTCCTATTGATGAAGCCTATTCAACTCAACTACCGGACAGAGATTTTGTTTTTTTGCAGATGTGATATTGGCAGCCCATGTGGACTAATCCTGTAGTGTGAAAGCAGCCAAAAATGGTACAAAAAGTCTTTACATGGTTCAAAACGGAGTCCTTCCACAGATTACTCAGGAGTTGCTGTTGGGAGGGTGTTTGGACTAAGGACACACTCCAAGATGGAAAAAACAGCTCTAAGGAAGATCAAATATGAGCAATTGTAGTTGCTGGCAACAATCTGTCTCTGCCAGTTTTCCTTCCTGTAATCTCTCTGCTTTTGACATTTGTGTTTTTTTCATCCATCTCTTAAATAACAGCTTTTAGGGCTCAGTGTGAGGGGGTAAGGAGCTGAGTTACACAACTGCATCAACTGGGAGGGGGGCGCAGTTTCCAAACAACATTTTGGCTGAAATATATTTTTTAGCTATATGTGTATGAAAACACATTGATGGTATATGCATTTCCGTCAGTGTGTCCCACCTTTATTCGACAAGGGTTGTTTACTTGCAGTTAACCAAATCTTGCTCAAACTTAAATGGTGCAACAAAAAAAAAGAAACCAGAAACCAGATGCAGTCCCTGTTAATGGAAATTCATATTTACTTGGTTTACTTTTTTGATTGGGTTTAGTTAAAAATAGTATAAGTGTGTCTTCTCAGCAGCTCATTAATTAGAACCGTGTCTCCCACTCAGAATGCTAAACACCAGAGATGTGGGTAACCTGTATTTTTAACTCAGAACCCATCCTAATTTAACAACTTATGCATTCATAGAACTGTATCACCGTTGTGAGCAGGCAAACCCTAATTTTACAAGGAGAGGAAAAACGTACATACAGAACATACACAGACAAAATACTGTACACAACAAATATTGAGAGAGGAATGTGCGTGACAAAAATAGTGATAGAAACAAAACTAAAAAAAAAGGATTTTTTTTAAAGAGTTATTTACTTTTGTCCCCAAAGGACTTCAAGTAAAATCATGTCAAAATAAAGCACATGGACGAGTTGAAGAGGTTGGATATTTATTGAAGTCGACTCCAAGTGGAGAACCCATGACGTGCTGCTCTTCACTGAGGCACACGGACATTCTCATACATGCACCCAGCAGTTTCTCAGCGCTCTGTAGCTAAGTGGCTCAGCAACAGCAGCGGCAGACAAACGGACGGGGGGGGTTGTGCAGAGGACGGCGCGCACACAGAGAGAGACGAGCGCTCTCATCAGTGACGGGCTCCCAGGCTGCGTGGACAGAGCTGTGGCGCAGGAGGAGGAGAAGAGGTGCAGCGGGAGGACAAGCTGCCTGAAAACCCGGAGCAAAACGCGAGAGACCACGAGAGAGGGAGGGGGAACAAAACGGAGGGAGAGAGAGAGAGAGAGAGAGAGACCACTGAGGGGAGAGAAGTCATTTGGAGCAGGCGAGAGGGAGAAAGCTGGATGAAACTGACAAGGACACAGAGGGAAGAAAGCGCACGGAGAAGCCCGTCCTGACGGAGCAGAGAGACGGGGGGGTGCGTGCACAAAGTGGAAAAGAAGACGAGAGAAGGGGGAAGAAGAAGAAGAGAGGGAGCCTGACAGGAGGTCGAGCTTACGGGGCTTGACTGACACCAAAGCAAAGAAGAGGAGGAGGAGGAGGAGCGTGTGGGCAAGTTGATGGATTTGATTTGGTGAGTGTATTTTTAGAAGGAGGACGGAAGACAAGAGAGAAATATTGAAACTAGAGACGCTGCCTTTGAGTTGAGCCGAGAAAACTAGAGAGGAGATGACCAGGACACAGAGGGGATGAAGAGAGATGTTGAGATCAGAGTGTGACAGAACAGATTAGCTCTGGTCTGGTCTCCCCGCAGGAAACCGCTGTGAACGCATGTCCGCATGTGCGCATCAGTGCCTCCCTCACCATGTGGAAGTGTATTGTAGCGTGCGTCTCCCCGTAGCCGTGGCGCCGGAAAGGAGGTCGGCCACAAGATGAGGCCACCCCGTGAATACCTGCAGGACCTTCCATCACTGTTTAAAGCTGAGTGGGAGGAGAGACGAGGCAACAGAAGTGAGACCGCAAAGTGGGACTGAAAACAAAGGAGCAGGGGAGACTTTGGCGAAGTCAGTTAAAGCCTCATGCTGAAGAGCGAAAAAGGAACTGATTGCTGCCTCTGGCTGCCAAACAGCTCAGCAAGACAGTGAAGCCAAAGAACACACTTAACTCAAGAGAAGAACAGCCACGGCGCAGGGACAAGACGAGCCCTCTCCTGCCAGACTGCACCCCACCAACCCGTTTCCTCCACTGTCATCTCATTATTTTAATTACCTCCCTCTCTTTCATTTGTCGTTTTTTCGTCCTCTCTGCTTAGCCCTTGGTATTTTGTATTCTACCCTCCTCGCTCCCTCTCTCCTCCCCTCCCTCCCTCCTCCTCTTGCCTTTGCTCTCTCTGTCTCATCCTCTCGTGTTCACTGTCACACTAACTGCGGTGGATGCTGGAGTCACTCATGTAGAAGCCACCTTCCTTGGAGCACATTTGCCCAACTGATTTTTTTTCTCCCCCCCCTCCTTCCCCTGCTGAGCTGGATGATTGAAGCACTCTTACACAGAGAGTCCACGAGAGATGACCAACAAGTAGCTTTTTCATTAGAGCTCCTGCACTCCCAGTAGAAGAGGACATCAGAACACACTGCTATCGGTGAGGCTACTTCCTAGTGTGCATCGGCTGCTGAGTATTTACTGATAAGACTGCATGGGTCATTCATCTCCATAAGGCCAAACAGATATCCTGGTGTGGATTACAGTAGTGGATTTGTCCTGGAGCTACATGTGGGCCCCAGCCCCTGAGGCCTGGCTTGGAAATGAAGCCTTTCCTGCGGCTGTAGGAGCGCTGTGGGCAGCGATGGCCCTGGAGGGGCGCTGTCTCCGGCGGGGATCCCCAGCCATGATCAGAAAGGGCTGTCAGCGGCATCGTACAAGGCCAACTCTGGCCCAGGTCTCTTCCACTCTATTGTCAAGGACACGCCTGCATGGCCTGAGGCACGTTTGTGTCCCCGGTGGCTCGGTGGGCCGCAGGGCCTTCTGGCTGCTGGCCCTCTGTACCTCCCTGGGGCTGCTTTTATCCTGGTCCTCCAACCGTATACTTCACTGGCTGTCCTTCCCCACATATACGCGGGTCCACGCCGAGTGGGCCAAAGAACTAGCCTTCCCCACAGTCACGATCTGTAACAACAACCCCATCCGCCTCTACAAGCTCACCAAGAGCGACTTGTATTTTGCTGGACACTGGTTGGGCCTGCTGCTGGCTAACCGGACAGTGAGGCCCATGGTTCTGGACTTGCTTCAGGAGGATCGTCGGGTCTGGTTCAGGAAGCTGTCGGACTTCAGGCTCTTTCTGCCACCCAGAAACTTTGAGGGAACCAACCTGGAGTTTATGGACCGACTGAGCCACCAACTGGATGACATGCTCCTCTCGTGCAAATACAGAGGAGAGCCCTGCGGAGCTCACAACTTCTCTTCTGTAAGTCAAACCCTCTGTGTGGTGTTTTCTGGAGGCATCATGTCAACGCTGTCAGCAGAAAACACTCTCCTCTGTCTCCTCTGGTATTTTTATTTCTCTGCCTGTTGTGTTTACTGTTATATCCCATTCCTTACTTCAAGTAAATATATTTCTTCAAAATGAAACAACATATTGCTTCAATTCATTATCTTTTCGGTGACTTTTCCCCTGTGCTGTACCTGCTTTAATGGCCGAGTTATAAGGCTGTAAACCCTGGTATACAGGCTGTCCTTCCACCCTGTTATAGCTGAATGTTAAGCTTTCTGAGCGATAGAACAAGAAGATCAGTAAATCTGTTGCTGCGTAGAGCAATAATTAAATCACAGCTTGTATAACAAAGAGGACTCAGGCATGAGGCTTTTTCTGAAAGCTGTCGAGAATGTGGTGGGAACAGTCGCCATGGTCCTGAGGTGGTTGAAATGGGTGGCATATAAGCTTGTGGCAAAGCATCAACAGCCATCCTCGCTTAGCAGAGAGTTTCTTACGCAGCACTGTGCATCCCCGAGAGGAGTTTACTGGCTCTGTGTCCGATCACTCTCATATCTGTCTTATTTTCTGTGGGGGTGGTTGTGGTTTCGGGGATTTGTGAAGCCCACGCTTCCCTGTGCGCTCCCTCGGCACACCTGAACCATGGCAAGCTGCACAATCTGAAATGGTTTGTTTTGTCTTTTTGTCATTTCATTCATGTTCTTCTCTGTGCTTTCAACTGTGGCTGTAGGATCAGAGACTGACTGAAGGAATCATAAGAACTGGCAGGTGGTAACAGTACCACCAGTGTGAGAAGCTTGGTTAGGTATCAGTTCTTTGTTCTGCCAGAGAATACCTTTAAACTGCAACTGAGGACATGGCAACTGGTCCCAGCATTAGAATGTGGACAGGCCACCCATCCCGATTAGAATTTGAAATAATGTTTGAGTTCGGCCACGTTGGCTTGGTTATCTACTATATGTTGCTCATACCTGTGATCTGGGAAAACTTTGGCCTTGAGTCGAGTTCGGGCTGTTGGGCTCGGGTCTGTTAGTTTTTTTCTGGGAGTGTCTCAGGTTGAGACAGATAAAGTCAAAGGCAGACCTTTCCTACATTATTCTTTTTTCAGAATTAGTTTATTAGTTTGTGATTGGACTGCTTTGTCCCTCATTATTCAGGAGGGCCAGTTTAAGAGGGTTGAATCTCTTTAATAATGAGTGCTACCCTGAAGGACACTTGACTGGCTTTGAATGAATGAATGATTGATGATTGAATGATTGATGAATGATTTTCTGGGATTTAAACATTAAAACGTGTGTAACCATGGATGACACTTCTACTGATTTAGGGAAAATAGCCCTGTGAGAACTTCCACACTAAAATATCAGCGTCCATCAATGTCTGACAGGGTGAGGACATGGGAGCTGCATCAGCCCTGCTGCACATACAGTCTTCACCTCCCTGAGACCAGTGCTGCTCATACTCCATCCTACTCTGCACAACCCACCACACAGATACACCAGTTCTGTTTTCTTTTTCATCTTCTTCTGCCCCGTAGGGGGCCTCATGTCGTTAACAGGCCCTCAGTGGTTTGGCTAATTTTATTATCCTGCTCCTGCAAGTCAGCAAAGACTCCCAGAGGCCTATTCATTATCACTGCATTAAGATTACTGTCACTCTAAGACCAAAAAATAATGCAAGGACTTAGATTAAATGGGTAATGGGGAGCACGTGCACATAGGCTTGTTAGTAAATAAATGCTTGCACTAATTTGTATGACTGCATTCTTCATTGCCTTTGAGAATAAGTGAGAAATCCATTTATAACTGAGGCCAGTTAATACAGGCTCAGGAGTATAGAGGGTGCTTTGAAGTGTCCAGCCGATGGTAGGTTCAAGGAAAGAGGAAGAAAAAGCTAGAGGTTGAACGTGAGGGATGGAATAGAGAGAAGGCATGTGGTTGTTTTGGATTGGGAATACAAATAGGTTCCATAATTCTGGCCGAGTGCCTGCAGCAGCAGGATTTCATCTGCTGAATCTACTGTATCACAGTGAATTGGAACTCGTGGACGGCTTGCTAATCAATAAATCTATTAGGTCCTTCATGTAGTTTATGGGGTTCTATTTTGCTCCCATGTCTCCAGTGCTGATACATTCTCAGCCATCCCATCCAGTCGTACTTTAAGGGTGGTGGATGACAGAGCCGCAGAAATGCACCAAAGGCCAGTTGCAACCATCCACAATGAAATCGAAGAGATACCGTATCAAACCACAGTGAGCTAAGCCTCTTTCTATGCGGAGCAGATACACATCTGCCGCCCACCTTTCCTGGGCTCCGTCGAGGATGAGATAGCTGCGCCCGCGATGACAAATTAAAGACTAGCACCATACTCAAGGCACGGGGTGAGGAAATAGGGGAACCTCTTTGCCTGGCCACTGTAATGGATCAACTCTATCTCCATGGAAATCTCATAAGTGTAGAGGCAGAGCAACGCTGCAGCACACCCAGGCAAATGGGTTAAAAAGGTTCGTTCTGATGCGTTTCACTGAATTACTTTGTGTTCAAATGTGGTGCTATCAATGTTTAGTTTTTTTTCCTTTAAACTGCTATATTTTATGTTCACAATGGATCAAATTAATAATTTCACATGAAAGGAATGTCTTGCGGTAATGAATGGACACACAGCAGAATGCACAGCCACTGCACTGTTCCCTTAGAAAACCACGCTTCATTCACTGGGCCTGAATTTTGATTTGCATCCGCTCCAAGCTGCACAAACTTGCTCAGAAGTTCCCCTGACAGGTGCAAACAAAGCCTGGATCTGCGTCATGACCCAGATCTGCAGTTTCATAACCTCCTCAGTAAGAGTTTACAAGTGATTTCTCTTAATTCTGCAGTGTTTAAGTATGTTCCATTTTCCAGTTTAACAGCCTTGTATATGTCAGTACCTCTACTTATGAAGAATTTATTTATGATCAAAGCAGAGAAATTCACAGTACATGTTGGACTTCAGTTCATCAACAAATATGATTTATGGTCAATGCTAATGTTGCGCCACCTCTTCCAGATGTGTATGTTTTATGGGGCATTTTATACATTATATCATCTTAACCTATAAAGGAACATAAAGGCAGGAATATATTACCCAAGTGAAATCTATCTGTAAGGTTGATTATATGCAGAGGTGACTTGTGAGGCGGGAAGCGGCAGATTAAGAAACAAATCCTTTGCTCCACAGTATGAATTCACAATCGCAAAACCTCCTGCAGTGTTTATTTGTAATCATTCAAGCAATTGTTTCAGTTGAGCTTAAGCCATACTTTAACACATCTGATATTGTGGATTAACAGGAGTAAACACAGACAATGGCTTTAACCTCTCCCCTGAGTCGGATTTCAGTCTCATCATATTATTGGATCAGAAAGGGTCCGTGAACTGCAGAACAACAACAGAAAATAGGCAGCAAAGGTCAATTGATTTATCGTGCTGCTGTTTGTTCTTTGTGCTACATCTTTATGAAATATGTCTCAGAGCTGAAAAAGATTCTCAAGTTTTTCCCATTCCTCAGCTTTAAGCATTGCCAGTTTCATTGTCAGCGCTGCGTTGTCTCCGTCTTTGTGTTTAAGTTTCCACATAAACACAATGAGGAAACAGACTGAGGCTTGTGGACGTCCCCGTAAAGCCCGGTCAATCACCACTGAGCCCGGAGGCCCCGCTGATTGAGTTTTAAGCACAGCCAGGTAATAATGCAGGTCTTTCCTCCCCTCGTTTGTCATTGACCTTTTCAGGAGGATTCTGTAAAGTAAGACCAAAATCTATTGATCTGACTGGAAATAAATAAGAAAGGCAGTCGGATGGAAGCTTTATGCAGCTCGAGCCACGGCATCTCATTAACACAGGTGGCCCTGTGTTTACCATAACCTACATCTCCCATTCAATTTCCCTCTGCACGACAAATGGCTCGATCTTCTTTCATGAGCTCCATCTTTCAGCCTGTATTAAAAAAAAAGAAAGCAGTGCAGCCGTGCGTCAGCATGAACGGCCATGATATGCCACAGCCAGTGGCTGCGGCCGATATGCAATAGCCGTGTGACAGCAGGCTGCAAGCCACAGCAATGTAATGCAAGCCCTGAATGCAGATGAAAAGATTATACATGGTTAGTATTCATAAGGTCACGTCAATGCATAAACCACACGACTTGTAAAAGGTTAGTGTTTGAAATAGAAAGCTAATGGATGCTGTTCCATTCCATGAATACCATTAGCCGACGCTTCGTCCAATCTGCGCTGCTCCTTGTGAGGATCATGCATAAGTTGAAGCAGATGAGCTCTGCATGCTGTCATTGTTTGTTATGTTGTAAATATAAAAGAAGAAAAAAAAAAAAGACGTGAGTCAAGGCGGTGTTTGAGAAGCGTGTGCGCTGACTTGCTTGACCCCCCCAGTCTCACTATTTCCTGTTTTCCCTCTCGGCTCTGTTCATCTCCCGCACACGCGTAACAAACACGTTGTGTGTTAAAGATATGCATACTAATAAGCCCACACTCACTCTGAGGACCTTTCAGAAACACCCACCTATATAAATGCCAATAAACACAGTATAACTTAGCCATTGGTACGATGCAATAGAGAGAAGACTGGAGAAATGCAACTGTCTCTGAAAGTCCCCTAAAGTTGCATAATCAGGTCTCTGACACAGTGTCAACAAAACGGTGACAACCTCATAAAGGGGAAATTCCTTGCAGGGTATTTGTATTACACAGCGCCGCATACAGCTGCACCTTAAAATCCAGTTATTCTGCAGGGTGTAAAATAAAAACACCTTCTCTGAAATCTTAGATCCTTTCTGTGTTATCGCTGCACCACAGGTACACTGTGTTGACCACCTCAGCTAACAGCTAATTATAACTGAAAGTGTTGAGAAAATTTCCACATGTGGAGTTCTGCCAATTTCATCCCCACCTACACTGCAAAACCTCATGATTATGAGTCAATTGACTCGGTATCAGATGAGAGTATAGTTACAGACTTGGTCATGTCATGATCTGCGTTGACAATAAGACGCAATTCAATGTGGGCACTCTGTAATTATATTGAAAGACTGGTGGGGCTCATACTTCTTTTTTAGGTCTGAGGCAGAAACATCCTAGTTATCTCTTGGAAACTGAAGTGAACGTTCTTTACAAGCAGGAAACTCTTAATGAGATCTTTCCTCTCCAGTTCTGAAACCTCCTCTATGTAGTTTTGAGTTTTGTTGCCTTTTCTTATCAGAACTTGAAAAATCTGAATCTAAAAATATGGGTTTTCCTCTTAGCAAAAGATCTCTCATTGAACTACTGTACATATAACAAAATAACACAGCTGTAAAGAACACATCAAGTTAACTAACCAAGTGTTTACGCCTGACTATGTTCAAACCCGGACGACATCTCGCTAGCATTCACTGTTTTCTATCAAGGAGCCTTATGATTTCATGTTTATTTGTTCAATCTTCTTTTGGTCTATTGGTTGCAGGATTCCAAAAAAAAAAAAAAAAAAATCCCAAAATTAGTGCAGCAGTTGCAATGGAGGTGCTTTTTATAAAAAATGGCAACGTCTTGAACAGCCGTAACTGTGGCTGTGGTTAACTCCTGCTCTGATTTAATTAGGATTCAGTTAATTTGACTCAATGAGTTTTACATGAAAATGTTTAATTAACTGAACAAGCACTGGACCCTGGTTGACTTACTTCAGTTTTAAGGCGGCCGCCCATGACACATTTGCAGTGTGGTGATCAGAAGTGGTTTTATACACAAAGCATCAGAGCCACCTGTCAGTTCATTAAAACAAAGTGAGTGGACAAAGTTTTATACATGAACACTTCAGTGATGTACTGGGGTTGGATGACCATTGAGAGCCTGTGGGTGTGAGAGGCACTGCGTCACGTAAACAACCTGCGAGTGCTTGACGGGAAGCTCTAACGGCGACAGTGTTGGCAGTGACAACAGGACTTGTTTGAAGGATCAATCACCAGCAGGCGCAGCACTGACCCTAAGTGGGCTTCCCAGCGTGTGATGCTGGCCCTGTCCGGCCCTCCTCATAGGTGTCCCTTATTATGCGACAGGGCAGCGATCAGCCCGCAGCTATAAAGACACGTGTTTCTGTACACTGTGATTTCACGGTGGGAGTCTGAGCTTCCCACCTTTCTCTTGTTTTGTCATTTTCATGCAACAAATTGGAAGGAAATGTTTTGTATGTCGGTTAAGATTCAAACGAGCCAATATACAAACTTTTAGTAATGGCAAGAGTTCTATTCTATAACGCATTTGAAAGAGGCAAAGATCATCTCTCCTATTCATTACATCCCACGCACTTTCTCAACTTGTGTTTCCACAGTATGGATGTTGGGGTGTTGCAGTTCCCTGAAGCTAGTCCAGCTCAGATGGCATATGACCATCTTTCTCCACATGACTTGGACCTTTGCTGCTTACTTCTCTGGGTCAGGAATTATGCGGTGTGGTGTGTAGGCGGAGGTCTGCAGGGATTAGATGTGCTCTGAGGAAGTTGAGGTCAAACTGCAGCTCGGCATCTTAAGCCTCATCCTCCCAGGCTCAGGGCAAAGGAATGCACTTTCAGTCCTGCTATAGATATTACCCATCGCCGTGTTTGAACCTCACCTAGCTGTGCATCCTCTTTATTCCGCTATGCTCCCTAATGTGCATTACAGGCATTCATACCAGCTGCAGCCGGATTTGATCAAGGACCCATGGATCCTAATGGAGCCGGTATCAGCCGCCTCAGCTGTGTGCAGCAAAACCAATCACTTCCCCATGTTTTCTTGTTTTCTATCAGATTCTTGTGTGAGATGCTGCTGCTATTTCACCCAGGAAATAAGCAGATAGCATTACCTTCCCATACCGCTAGTTTTCTGAGCTTTACATTTTGGAAGGAGTCACCAGATACGAGCGCAGTCATAACCGACCCTCCCCTTTCATTACCCCTACCGTAGTGCTTTCCAGCCCAGCTGCTAAGCAGAGCAGGGCAGAGCAGGGCAGAGCTTCAGCAGGTGAGCACATTCTCCCCCGGCCTTCGCCGGCGCTGCAGACCGGACTTCGACGGCCGAACCTGTCTAACCGAGAGTGAAGGACCAGAGCAGAGGCAAACATAACCAGACTTAAGACGCCATGTAGATGATAGTTCTCTCCTGAATCTCACAGGACTGGGCTTTGAAGCAGGAATCACCAGAAGCATCTTTCCCGACAGTCTGTTTTATGGTTGTGCAACTTTGATGAAACCTGGATCTGCTGAAACAGCCTCAGCCTATAGCGCTGGTCCTGTGCACACAGCACATCCACATCCACAGACTGCATTTCTTGTTCTGACTCCAGGACCCTCAGTGCATTCCCTGTGACCTCTCCTGACCTGTTGGTGAGATGGTTATGTCGAACTCGATGTTATTGATGTCTGTCTGACTTAATCCATATTTCATTGCGTTCCCACATGTCAGTAGCCCAGTAATAAATTCTCAGCTTGTTCTTTCGATCTGTCAGCTGTAGCAGCTCTAGCACTGGAAGTGTGAACCGGAATGCGCTGTGAAATGAGCGGAACCACGAGTGTGTATTTGTTCATCTTCCGTGCCATTTTGATTGGAGTCCCATTTATGAAGCAGAATAAAATTCCCTTTCAGCGTTACCATCCTGGGATTTCAGTGCACCTTAAATATTGACTCCTCACTGCATGACAGAGGCGAGGGTGTCTTGTTTCGGGGGAATGCTGAGAAGAACAGAAGGTAGAGGTGGTTCTGAGTCAGAAGGGTAAACAAACAGGAAATGAGGTGGGCTTAAGGGTTTAGACTGGACCGCAGCTTTGTTTCCTTCAGCATAACATCATCACAATTTATTTTTCCCACCCAGATCAATGACTTCTGGCCTCTCAAAGCTAGGACTTCCCCTTCCTTATCAACCTCAGTTTATTCCCTGATCGGCATCAAGAGGCAGCGAACACAGTAGCTTGGCAGATTTAACCTGAACAATATCAAAGAGAGAAACTTCTTTGAGATCCTGGCACATGATGAATTATTTAACATTCTGAACGTCTCGGTGTTGTTTATGCCTCTGCTTCAGACGTGAATAGCTTCATGAATAATTAAAAACAAGCAGAAACTTGTGGCAATTCAACCAATCTGCTTGACAGCTCACTTTAATTTAGCGTTTGCTTCTCGCCCACTTGCTGTTCTATTTATAATGTGTAAACAATTTCTGTTTTTTCTCATCTGCATTGGGTGGCAGATTAAACATCGGTCAACTTTCACAGTTAATGGAAAGTATTTATTTTACTGCTTATGTACTGTACATATGTACGTGTTTATAAAAGATGAAGTATAAATCAGAAGGCTTTTGTCAACGTCTTTATGCCTTACACTGCAATTGGTTTGTGGTTGCACAAAAACACTGTTGTTTTTGTAATCTTAATCATGATTACTGTAGTGAGGAGACAGGCTTGGAATCTCCTCACTTTGTTTTGGTCAGAACTCAGGCAGCAGTGGGAAAGAATAAGGTTTATTCAGGGAAGCAATTGCACAAAGCCCAATTCCCTTATCTTTAATTATCTTTTCTTCTTATACTAACTGCACCTTTTGGAAAATCAAATGAAGTTGAATGCAGCTTCAGTATTAATTAATATTGAGAGAGTTTCTTCAGAAAACAATTTTTCAAAGAAAGACAGAGACAAGACACATACACACACACACACTTGAATATACATAACTCTTAAAAGTTAATTAGAAGAGACAGAAAATCGTTGGATAATTGCATTTTAATGGTGAATGACAGATTAAGATGTCATTCTGTTTTAAAAGGCACCTGACATGATTCTGCCCTGATGAGTGCATTTAACCTGCACATCACCTGAGATATAGAATATTTCAGGTTAAATATTAAATTGTAGTCTGAGATGATGAATGGGACACGAAGGAGCTGTTCAGCATTCTGACAGTTGGTCTCTCTCGATGACTTCCCTTCCACGACCGTGCTGCTCAGAGTGATAATAACAAAAATATTTGGCTTTGATAAAAAAAAAAAAAAAAAAGTCTTAGCAGGAGGATGATGTGATCTGCAGGCTGTGTTCATTTTAATGATGTCAGTGAAGCTGTTGTGGCTCACTGATGTGTACTGAATGGTTTTTGGACAAAGAAGTAGATCTGTGACATATCTGTTCCTTACTAGGTTTGGTTTTTGTAAATGGGGTCAATTTAATAATAAATACTTTTCTGTATAGTCGTTTTTAGTTTTGATTCTTGGTGTTGTGTTTGAAGTCGCCATTTGCAGCAGTCTCAGCTCAGCAAGTAGATGACGTTTTTCATCTGCACACACTGAGTGAAAGACTCCCTGAGAAAGTCCACTTATACATTGCAGGACAGTAAATATGCTGCCACACCGTCCTGCCCAGTGAGCAAGACCGGGGCGTCTCCTTCACATAAACCCTGTTGTCCTTACAGTGTCCATACAAAGCCTTTCATCGAGAATGAGGGAAACGGTAAATGCAGTTCTTGGCAAGAAGCATTTCCTAGATGGATGGAGACGCGAAGAGGTGGAACGGAGGAGAGCAGTGGCACGCTGGCCCTCCGAAGCTGATCAGCGTTATAGTCCATGTCCTCATGGCATCGTGGGCACAGGTGGCACTGGCTCATTACTCAAACCCCTACGGTGGAGCTTCCATTTCCATGTGTTTGCACTCCTATTAGCGCTGCCGCTGCTGTACTGGTGTGGGTCAGGACACGTGTGGGAGGCTGCAATAAAGAAGCCGCCTGGAAAATGGAGAAAATCACAACAAGTTCACTGGTGGGGAAAATAGCAGAATGGAGTTTATTTAGGTTTTTCCACAAATAAGGGATATAGTATATTTGCAGTTTCAAAGAGAGTAAACAACATAGGCTAAATACTTTAAACCTCCCACCCCTCGAAAAACTTTACTGAGAAATATTTACTGTGTGCAGAGTGTGTATTAATAGAAGGGTACAGTGGAGTTACACAACAACAAGCAGGGAGCTAAAAAAGTAGATAGTGTATCCACGGGAATGAAGCATGTGACGGTAGCTCGACTGGCAGGAAACGGTATCAGGCTCGGCAAGATCAAAGTGGTTTTGAAGTTGTCGCTCTCTGTCTCGCTTCTGCAAACAGGGCCGTAGAATACATTCAGGTCCAGATTTATATAGACAGACATTGTGTACAGTGCACAGGTGCATGAACATGACATTAAAGGCAGAGATGGATCGTCACGTTTTGCCCGATCCACAGGTGGGGGGGGGGGGGGCGAGCTGTCCTAACGACGGGGGGGGGGGGGGGGGGGCGAGCTGTCCTAACGACATATAATCATCCCTTCCTGTCTGCTTTAGGCTGCATATGTTAACATTACTCACAGCAATATTCTCGTCACACCAGCTCTGTCTACAGCCAGAAAGAGGAATGCATTTCCACCACCATCGCAGTCCTCAACAGATGGCTGTCAGGCACCCATTTTTTTGGTTTCTTCAGTCAAAGTATTTCATCTTAATCAGCAGAAACACACCGTAGTACTGTCTCTGTGTGAAAAGTTAATAACACTCAACTCTAGGCTGGTTGACGCATCAGCATCAGCATAAAAAAGAAATCTTTAAAGATTATTCTGGTTCCTCTGGCAGTTGGCCCCATACATTTTGGAGCGTCTGCTGAATATATATGAGGAATTGATTGAGCCTGACACTAAAACAGACGAGTGCATATGTGGGTCAGAGAGGTGACGAGGTGAGGCCAGTAACTCAAAATCAAATGAGTGTTATCAGTCAATCAAATCTGCACAAGGCACGTCCACATAATCCAGATTATTGACATGCGTTTTCCCAATGGGACATACTATAAAAAGGCTCAACTCATAACAACGTTTTTCAATTTCATTTCATGACTAATTTACTTGATTACTTTTACATCAGTTCACTTGTGGGCACGTTCAATTTTCTTGAAAAACACTGAGCTGCCCAAGTATGCCTGAATTGCACGGTTGTGTACCTTTCAAAAGTACATGGAATTTGGAATCAGTACCTCAAGGATAACTTTTCTCGGTTCCAATGATTTTACTGCAGTGTTTGGAGCAGTCTTACTCTAATATTAGCATTTTTAGTATGCAACTCACATACTATTGTTTTCAGACATACAAAAATCCCATATCCCACTTTAGCATACTAAATAGCCCCTTTATAAAAAAGAAAAGTTGAGAGTTTGGAGTTGTTTATGTTTTTTTCTAAATGCTACCTTCAGCCAAGGCAGTGAAAAAAAAATCCCAGTTATCTCTCAAACAAATTTGAAATGAATCCCTGTCGGTCGTGACGATGTGTCATGATGAAGGAGGACTTCTTTGGGGGTTTGCTGCAGGTATGCTAAAGTCAGCTGTGGACTGCTATTTTTCCTCAGATAAGATGTTTTTAAAGATCAGTTTTTGGAATTACTGAAGCCTTCTTTTACTTCCTGAGGAGTTTAACCCGACTAATGATTCCATTTGGAGGCCATTGCTCTGCATTACTGTGAAGTCATATTAGCCTCCTTCTCCTCTTTGTTGTTTGGTACATTACTGTCTCCCACTGATGTGAATGCTCGTTAGCCTTGTTCTCCCTGTTTGCCATTTGTAAAGGGCATTGTAAACCCTGTGGTGATTAGTAATTACCACCTTGTATTTTGGTGTTTCTTGCTGAAGGATGGCATGTACCAAAGTTCCATTCCTTCGCTCAGCATTTCAATCCCAGGACCTTGACACCTCTTTGCTCCCCCCAAGGCATTCTGATTTGCAGATAGAGCCTCAGCCTTGACAGCAGTGTTAAGCCCTCTTCTGAAGGACAGACTCTTCTGGCCCCACGGCAGCTTGTAGGGGCAGAGGACAGGGGAAGGACAACGCTGGAGCCATCCTTACTGATGATGGCAGCTGTTTAAATGCTTGAACCAAACACACGGATAGACGTACAGAGCAGAATGCCCCCAAGCGTGAAACAGGGATGCGAGATGTGTCCTGGAGGGAGGACGCTGGGCTGACAAAGCCTCCACTGGTTTATCTCGGCTGAGCAAAAAGTTTCTCTGTAACAATCGGTGACCAGAGGAAAGATTCGCATTTTATAAGCCAATCATGCAAAATGAAAATCTGACCGTGCCATGTTAACCTCCTCCACTGGAAAACATGAAAGCCTCACTGGACACACGTTTTGCCACGTCCACTCCGCTGTGCTCTGTGGTGCTGTCAGCGGAGAGGCCCAGTGCTGCGGTATGTGTACTCCATTTGTGAGAACGGCCATTTTCTCTCCGGCTCTTTCTCACAAAATAATATTCAGCATGTCGCCCTTCATGCCGAGATGTGATGGATTATAAACCTATCCTGACTCTTTGTAGATGGCAGAGGGTTTGACTTGAATCAGTATTTGAGTAGGTCAGAGCAAAGAAGTGCCAGAGAATAAATAACATTAGCATTTTTCTTTCTCATTACATTATGTTGTTGAGTTATATGCGCATGCATTTATAAATATATTTAAGTTTTTAAATATAATTTTTTCTAGTTTTCTTTATGTTTATACTTCCTTTTTTATACATATATTATTTCTAACATACACTGTATATGTGTACACAGTGTATACATTACCTGTACATAAAATATATACCTATATTGAGCCATATATTTATATAAGGTGAATGAAAATGCTGGTTATTTTAATCCTGTACATATATCCGTATTCCCCTGTTCTATTTTTGACATCCTTACCACTCCACACACGACCACCTGATACCTCTTGTTTTTCACCCTGAAGTTCATATAGTCCCTGTCGAAGGATTAAAGGGTTGCCTGAATCAATTCTACACCAGAAGCTGATAAAACAGAATAATTACACACTAGCTTGATTTCACACCTCCTTCAGTAGACGTCAGCTGGGAGCAGCTCTGACATCCCATCATTTGCTGCGACCATGATTGCTTTCTACACTGATTAATCAGCTGATACTGTCCGACTATATCACAAAAGCTAATTTCACAAAAGGCTGTGCATATGATGTTTTAATTATGTTACTGGAGCTACAACTCAGTTTGAATTTATAGTTGATGTTTATTATATTTTTTCTCATTTCATACATAATCACTATTCAGAATCAAACATTAACTTCTCACCAGAAGGCAAGTGGAAAATACTCATTATGTTCAAAAGGAAGCTAGGAAGTTATATGTGGTCCACTTGTGGATTGTCCCTTACAACAGCACCGCGCCAAGTTGCTTTTGTTGTGTGTATTCATCAGCAGCTATCAAATGAAGTTCTGATCCAATTTGTGTTTCATTGTACCGGTGCTGTATTAAAAGTTACCTGCTCTCTGATAATTAAAGGAGAATAAATGACACATCCAATAACGAAGCGAATGAAAAATACCTTAAATGAGCGAACCGTTAAAGGGGGTGTCAGAAAGCTCTGCTCTCTCTCAGCCGCTTCCCATCCTCAATAACATGCTCAAGGCGGACTGAGTGTCTCAATTTTTTGTGAAAAGGGGGGATTAACGCTTAATTGTCTTACCCACAGTCGTTTATAGCCAGAAAGGCATGTATATTGTGTTTTGTCTGACTCCTCACACCTTTTCCCTTTTTGGTTTAATTTCTACCTCCCCATTTTCTGTCGCTCTCTTCCCCTGTCTCTGTCAGCCACAGTTAGCGTTACGGATGGTCAGCATGTTTCTGGGTGGTGACTGTATGACAGGTGGTATTTCATCCGTGGCCTGCAAACTTCACAGTACTGCCCCAGCCTTCCCATCATGCCCGTAAAGCAATAGGGCAGGGCAGCTCTTCCAGCTCCCCGCAGGCCCACGGTGCCTTAACATGGAGGAGTATTGCTCTGATTGGTCGCTATCCGCGCTCGAGTCTTTCCAGACCACATCAGAGTGATCACAGAGAAACTCCGCTGTTAAATCTCTCCACGTCCTGTTGTGGCTGAGCTGGTCCAGCTGGTGTGGGTGTGGGTAGGAGGGAGACGCTGAGAGATGTAATCGTGTGGGTGGGTGGTGTGTGTTTCCATTGTCGAGAATCTTTGAGAACTACGTACATCGAATGATCCCGCACCTCGCAATCGAGCAGTGCAGCAGGCAGTCAGCCCTTCATTAAATGTAGTGAGGCGTGACCGTGTAGGTGGTGAAGAGGTCAGGAAGTGGGTGAGTAGCTTTTCTCACTTTTACGAACTAGAACCGACTCCACCTCACAGAAACAAATCCTGCAATTGACAGCTGCCTTGAAATGTGCTTGATGGCTTTTTATATTGTAAATGACACATGTCATACTCTAAACAGACTACTTAACAGCAACACTGTGAACGTTGGGAAAACAGCAAGCCCTCATCTCAGAAGCCCTCAATTGTGTCTTAATTATGTTTAATAAATACCACCGGTGAAGTATGAGCTAAAGCTAACACAGGCCAGATCGTGTTGGTGCAATGAATTTGACCTGTTGAAAGATGTTCAGTTCTAAGCTCAGTCTCTTCATCAGACAAACAGAAACATTCTGCAAACATTTGAAAAACACTCATCAGACATCAGAACTGAAAAAGGTCAATGTAGCTGAGCTTGAAAAACATGAAGTGGATATTATATCGAGGATAAAGGACTGCAGTTTTTTGATTTAGCGAACAAGACTAAGTCCTTTGGAAAAAGCTGTGGTTTGCCCACAAAGGATAAAAATAAGAAACTCAACAGTGAATCACAATCATTTTGCTTTCTGTTGAGGTCTGAGTGAGCTGTGAACTGCAGCCATTGCTCCACTGTTCACTGTGCTTTATTGAGGACAGAAGAGTCTGCGTCTCCATGGCTTGCCCTCATTGCATCCAATATTACCCATAAAGACATGTCATGCAGAATTAAAAGACCTTGTTTTCTGTTCTAAGTTCAAGGACACCGTGTCTATTAAATGACATCAGCTGAGGATGCTGAGTGAATTGTTCAACTTTTTTTTCTTGTTGATTTATTCATGCCTAATGAATGCGGCTGCTGTCAGTGCTTGACAAGGTGCTCGCCTCTCCATCGGCTGAACATTACATAAGTGCCTCATGGCCTAGCCCATTTATCAGGTATGCTTTGTGATGTGGCTGGAAGAGCGCTGTGGTAAATAATTCACCTTGGGTTGAATCAGACTCGACGGGAAAGGGAAAAGAGAATTTTTTTTTTTTTTTTTTACCCATGAGAATGATTTAAGTACTGCACATACACTGCGTGTTATGGGAGGCAAAACCGTTACTGCTGCATAGTTTCCATAATTTATCCTTTTAGCATTAAGATCATTAAAGTTACTTAAGAATTCTAAACCCTGTTCAGATGGGATTAATGTCTCCGGAGGAGTTGAGCTGTATTAATAATACACTCAGCTGGTCAGTGATTTTAATCCTTCCCAGAGCACTTGAGTGTGAGTTTTCATAAAGAAGTTATTAATAATTACATCCCCCAACTACCCACTGTTCCTCAGTGAGCTTCAGCAGTTCCTCCATAATTTAGGTCTCGTTTGGAAACACACAAAGTGAAACTGTTTTGTACTTTTTGTGCTTTCGCTGAGGCTCGCTGACACCAACACATCAGTCCATTCACATGTCAAAAGAATCATGAGCGTTTGCCTGTACATGGTAAACTACATTTATTTATGTTCCAGATGTCCCTTTCTTAAGAATGTGTGTAAATATAGTGTTTGGAATATCAATGAACTGCTTGATGCAATTAAGCTCTCATGGTAATTCCAATCAGGGAGAGCAATAGGAAAAACTAGGTTAATCTTAAGCAAGTGCTAATTGTCGAATGACTTCCTTGGCGTAACTTTAAATTGAATGATCCTTAATGTGGTGAGCATCAGCACGTCTCTGATGGCTGCGTGATTTGCTCAGACCTCAGTGTCCCCATATTGTGTTTATATACATATATACATGTTTATAACAACAAGGTTATCAGTTCCCATATTCTTTTTTATTCATCTTTCCGACATCTCTCTGGTCTCTCCTCCTGTGAGTGGTTTTCCAGTGACTGTGTGGTGTGCATGTAGCTCACATTGTCCGGTCAAAGACTGTTGTGAGCGGTCATGCATGCTTTTATGCAAATGCACATTAAACGGCGTTGTTTATGATTTTACTCAGCTGGAAAAAGGAGACCATGATTTTAGTCCCGGTGTGTGTGTGTGTGTGTGTGTGACCGTCATGTATAAGTGCCACTCTGTCATTTTCAATGACACGCCAGCTAGCTGATGCCTGGGTGTGGGTATGACATCAATAATTAAACATTTAATCTAATGTTATCACCAACTCCTGCCCGGCCTCCATGTTCCAGCAGCAGGAGGTTGAGATGATGCATCACTGACTGTAGTCTGAGCTGTAATGCATGTAATGATGATTTCACCCATTTTCAAAGTGATTTAATTTGGCGCAGAGCTTGAGATAGAAAAAGATTCCAGCCATTACTATACAGTATATGTACCTGCTGCAATTATTCTCAGAGCTGATATTTGTAGGAAGGTAATCATTTTTGGAGAGTGTGTGTGTTGTGTTTTTTTTTTTTTCCCTCCCCATGTGTCCATTCATATAGGCGAGGTGGGAAATCCGTCTCCATAACTCTCAGCGAAGGCCTGCTTTCTTGTCTCGCCACCCTCATTAACAAGACACATGGAAGTCTCACGGACTCTGTGGCATGTGTTGGGACATTCATCACAGAAAACAGCCACTCAGTCCAGGTTGATTACTGCCGTAACTTATATCCACTTTCTCAGATGCAGAGCCTTAACTCATCTGCTCAATAGACCTGTGCTACCTTTCGACCGCATGAAGCTGAATCGCGCAGATAAGTTGTTTTATTTATCAGCGGAAACGGCAGCTTTTATGTTCCCCCTTTATGAGCCACTCCCAGTACGTCACCCCGGGAGGTGAAGAGTCACCCAGCGGCAGACCTCCGATTCAAAAACCTGCCATTCCCCAAACACACTTCTAATTACCCAAACATTAAAATAGGCTTTCACACAGCAGGAGCCATAAATCGTGTTTAAAAGCATTAAAATTAGCTGCATAAATCTCATGAGAGATTAAATGTGTAACCACGCGCCACGGCATTTGGTGAATGGCGATCGGAGCAGGCTTTTATAACCGTCGTCTATTTGAAGCATCATAATAACACGGACTGTGCATCATAACTGGCAATTCCCTAGGAATCACGAATAACAAACTCCTGAGGGTCCTCGCATAAATATGCAAAGCAATTTCTGTTTTGGCCCCGTGCAGCAGGACATGGGCGGAAAATCATGGACACACATTTTTATACTTGTTTACAAGTAGACAAGCTCCTGGCCCCTGCTCCAGTTTCCACTTACAGTCATGACTTCCATGTATTTGCTGCAATGATCGAAGCTGCACGGGGCCTGTGAGGTCGCTGAATTTGCTTTGATTAAAGGAAACAAGCCTCCTCTCCCTGATAATCCCAGAAATCTCTTTCTCTCTGTCTCTCTCTGTCCTTCGATTTTTCCGTCCAATTGACTTTAACTTGGTGGGTGTGTGAAAGTTTATGCTTCATCTCTGAAACACTTCAAGTACATTTGTTAAATGTGGATCAGGAATGACCTTATATAAATAGGTCAGAGGTCAGTGTCACACTGACCTCACAGAACTTTAATCCTCTAACCGGCGTGAATCTTCAGTCACGTATGAACTAAATCACTTGAGCTCTCGAATGCCAAAGATCTAGATCAACCCTTATGGTTACCATGGTAATAAAATCCTAATCACCACCCCTCTGTCAAACATTCCACTGATATCATAATAACCATTTCCCCTCAGATCCTTGAGGACAGCAACGTGTGATTTATTTCTCTGCTTCTAAGAAGTTAAGTAGCTTTAGAAGTTTTCCACTTTATCTCTGCGGCTGAGGAATCCCTCTCATATATCTAAAGCTCATGTTGAAAACTTCACAGCTTTTTTATCACTTTTATGCTGCTTCAAATGGCCCATGATATTTCTGTTGTGGCTGTCACTATTGTTTATTATTTCCCAGATTTTAGAGGATTATCCTGGAAAACCCCACAAGACCTTCACGCTGCAGTTATTTCAAATTGAAAATACTTATATACACTCAGACTAAAAACTTTTCTTTTTTTTTTTCTTTTCAATTTCCATCATATGTTTGGGAGGTTTTAAAGCTGCAGCTGGTACTGTATGAAGTATTGCTGCAAAAGGACTGTGTGTCCCGCAGTGGCTTCTTCCTTCCCTGAGCAGCCATCCGGTCCTGACCTGCAGAGCGCTGACCTTTGCCCCCATCGCAGCCGGGCCTGTAGTGCTCTGTTCCAGCCAAGTGGCAAGAGCCACTGAGCCAAACCATTACACTTTTCAACTTTGTCCCCTCTCCCATTCTTTATCGTCATCGTTGAATCAAATACATCAACATCATGCACCACTTATTTTCCTGTTATTGCCTGAGGTCATTGTCCTTGTCATAACAGATTAATGGTTAAGAAATGCCGTGATCAAAGACGGTTAAGCAAGTGCAACAGTTACAAACAAGGCCAGGAGAGGACACAGAGGGAGCTGAGCGGGGGGGAAAAGCAAGAAAAATGAGTCGCATAAACCGATGAAGGCAATCTGTTGGGACTTGTGAATTCATCTCTCGTCGGCGGGTAGCTGAACTCATGATGGCATAGTTGAATTGTGGTTGGAAGTAACATTACATGAGTGTGTAATAGTTCACTGCCCAGAGCGAAGTGCATTCCAGAAACACTCCCGAAAGCAATTTTACCTGCGGCAGGATATCGGGATATCTTTGCCTTCCCTCCGCAGAGTGAGCTATCACTGTCCTCCATCACTCAGGATTAACAATTTCTCTACACAGTTAATTGAAACTCTTTGGATGTGTGTTTTCATATCCAATTATCTCAAACCCTGTTTCACATTGCTGGATTTAGATGCTGCTAATCACTTGTCTTTAGTCGGAGATAAGCCTCAGCTGTCAGGAAGATCCACTCGGGGGATGGGGGTGGGCTCCGGTGTGACGGCCCAACAGGCTGCGTGGTGTGTTGCGTGGTTGGACACATTAGTCTGGAGGCTTCGGAGCGAGATCACTGGCTGCTTCTCATGACACAGCCCAGACCACAGCAACAAGCACGTGATTCATTTATCTCCGCTCAGGTTGTCCTGCGCGCCATAAAACGACCCCCTGCTCTTGTTTTTGACACACACACACACACACACCCTTAAAGCAGCGCTCAGATCGGAATCAAGTTGACATAAATCACACCACCAAACCAGTGAAGATGGATGTCATGGAATAAAAAAGGAACACAGTGTTCAACAAACTTGCATTCATCTCCAGAGTGTGGATGCGTGTGGATTTAACTGTAGCTCCTGTCAGCTGCTATATTGTGATTTGAGTGCAAAGCTGTTTCGGTTGCGATGGGAGGACCTTTGCACTCAACTAGGCTGTAAATGTCTACTGACACCGTGCAAGCTCACACACACGGAGCATAGAAAATATGATCATGGGATGGCAATGACACCGGTGCCCAGTAAATAAGGAGCAGTAGATTTTTTACTCATGGTTCCACATTGGTGATGATTTATCAGTGTTTTGTGGAACTGATGGAACTTAAAGCAGTTTCATTCTCCACCTGGTGGCTGGAGCAGAGAGAAGTACGGCTTTGTTTATGCAACATTGAAATATGATGGGGTTGTTTTTTCTTTACATGGATTTTGTTAACATTTGGACTTTTAAAAAATCCCATCATGTAAAAGGTGTCAACCTCAGGTATTAAAATAATAAAATCTTTATCCATCCCTAACCAAGAGTGGTGAAAACTCAACTGACACTGTAACGCAGCACATCTGTCAACAGCAGTCAGAACTGGAGGAGCCACCTCTGCATCGTCATCAGTGTGGAACAATGGGGACACACAGCTTAAATCACAGGTGGCTGCTGACAGTAATGTGGACTTGGAGAAAAAAAGAGACGTTGGCAGTGTGTTTCCTAGCAACACCAGCACTGAGAGGATGTTTTTGCACAAGATGCACAGTTTCTTGTTTATGCCCAATAGCTGTGGTATCATTACAGGACACTGTGTTTCTTTGTGTAACGCATGAGGAGAAGCTGAATTTCAGTTTTCCTTTGAATTTGTTTTTCTTCCTAACAAGATGAAATGTGAAAGCATGGTCAGAAGCGTGAAAGCCTGAAAAAAAGTCATAATAAGCTCTAAAGTGTGGAGAGAATCTATCATAAACACAAGCTCCCCTGCAGTCCCAGAAGAAGCTGCATTCCGATTAGCCTGGTATTTACTCCAGACTTGAAGCCTGGCATCCATTTGTCTGGTTGAGAAGCAGGTCAAGCAGTTTGTTGGCAGATTCACAGCTTGTTTTCACTCTGCTCCCGCTGTGAGTTACAGTTGTTGCGTGCTCTGTCATTGTCACTCTTCCCTGGTGAGAGAGATGTTCGCAAGCAACCGGCGAACCAACCAACATGGACCTGGGCATCTTGACTCCACAACCCTGTGTTTGGATTCCATGTTGCCTCCCAGCTGAGTCCCCAGTTGACGGCCTTAAATTAACTCTGTTGACTATGGGGGTGAAGGGTCTCTTACAGATCTCTCCGTTTGTTTTCTCTTGATTCTGTTCTTCTTCTTGTTTGTCATTATGGCATCACTTAGCTCAGTGTGGATTGAACGCTTGGGGTGGCTCCCAGTTGTGTGAAGTGTTTAATACGCAGTGTGAGATGCTGTTTTCAGAGCTTATTACATAATGTCTGACGTTCACTGGAGAAACGAGGCCAAAGATTTTAGATGTACTGAGCCTTCCTTTACGAATAACAAGGTCTGCTGTCACAGATTCATAATTCTTTCTTTCTGTCCATCCGTCCATTAATGTTCAGGCTAGAAGACATAAACGTGGGTGTCTACAGGCTTTTCTTTACCTTCGCTCTGATGCTGTTTTAAAGATTAACGGAAGTTTTAATTTGGTTCGGAACAACATGTCTGTCCTGATGTCACCTCAGAAAACACTCATCTAAGAGCTGACACTCTGAGCCAGGCTCTTATGGCTGAATGGGATCAAATCCCTGCAGCTTAGTTCCATCATCTGGTGGAAAGCTATATGTATATATATATATATACAGCAGAATATCTGTAGAGGAGTAAATGACAGCAGGTGTAACGTTTGGCTGTTCATGTTCTTTTGGTCCTGTAGGATTACATTTAATTGGATTAGAACTCCCTTAACCTTAAAAGTAATAAACGTGTTGATTGTAATTATAAACTATGCATCCTTAAGCTTAATCAATCACACACATTCATCTATGCAGAAAGACACATTATTTATTACATTACATCATTTGATGTACTTCTTTGTAGAAGAAAAAATTAAGTGTTAATATATCTTACAAGTTTTCTAGTAATTTGTTATTTGATGCTATAAAAACAAACAGTGATTGACAGCTGAGTATAACTTGAATGAGCACATGAATGTGCAGGACCTTGACACTGAGACCCTCCCCTCCGTGGAGACACGTTGTCTATTACTTTCCGACACTCTTAATTAATCAACACTTTGATTGACATTCAATTTTCCGGCTGCCATTTTGATGAGTTAATGGCGATGCTGTTTCAGGCTGATGAACAATTTTAGCATTAATGATTTTGTAGGTTAAACAATAAATTACGTGCATAGTAAGAGTCAGCTAATCAAAAATGAAAACATTCCTCCTCTTCCTGACATGGCTGAGTTGTTGTTTCACTTTTAGGATATCTTAAAATAGTCATCGGGCTCATCATTATCAGTTCTCGCCTCACAGACTCTCTGTGCTGCCTCGCCGTCTGTCGCCCTCCCAACCTCCCCCTTCCGGCACTCTGGCTTTATCCAGCCCCCCCTCCCTTTTCATTTATTTATACCCTGTAGAGCAGTTTTTTGTTTTTAGTTCAGCCCTTTATTATTCAAGCAGATCGAAGCAGATGTTGGTTAAAATGGATCAGTCAATCTGTCAGCGGATCGGAGGAGACACCCACAGCCGGCGCTGCGTGACTCTGTTTAAGTGCGACTCCTCTGTGCATTAAACCAAGTTATGGGGAAGAGAAAGATATGCATGTCAACGACAGCGATGACAGCCACCAAATATGAAATAAATCACAGTCCAGTTCACCTTATCATGAGCGCCGCAGCCACAAATCTCTGAGAGGCAGCCATTTATTTTTTTTCCCCCTCTTTTTTTGAGCTGTCATGTTTTCACTATGGAGTCTATATTACAAAGTACAGAAGGAGAAAAAAAAAAAGGGGGGGAATGAGTGAGAAAGCGATCTTTTGACTAAAGGAGTTGAGAGGCAAGCGAGTTGGAACTGCCTTGACACTACTTGTCATCCGATTGAAAGCTTTTGATGTGAAGAAAACAGAACGGTAGGAAAAATAACTCCTGGCTAGACGCTGAGCCATGAGCTCACTTTGAAGACTCTTGGGTGCATATCAACTTTTAAATCCCCAGTGCGTGTGCATGTGTGCGAAGGCAGTGCCTTTTTTTTTTTTTTCTCCTCTTTTTGCTGTGTGTACGTGTGTGCCAGGTGATGACACATTACATTTCACGCTTCTCTCCCTATCTCACTCGGGCTGTGTGAGTCGCTCTGGATGGAGACAGCGAGGCAGGGGGATAATGAACGCCCCAGTATTCCCCTCAGTTACAGTGAACGATGTGGATTGAGGTCACATTGAGCACCACTGCAGCAGAAACATCAAACGCCTCCCCGGCCTCGTACAGTGCTGCGCTGCGTGTTTACAGTGAGCGCCGACGTGTATCCACATAGGAGCACGGCAGCCTCAATCTCCAGGGAGGGGTATAAGTAATCTGTACGTGTGAATTTGACTCGCTGCGTCAGCTCGACGGAGCTCCGTGTTCAGTGGGGGCGAGGCATCACGAAAAAAGAAAAAAAAACCCTTCCATATTAATAGACCTGCCTGTCTGTGTAATTTGCATCATCCATTTTCTCTGAGGACTTCCTTATCTCCTTCTTTCAATGTCAGCAGCAACTCATTGTTCTGTGCAGCCGCCGTGTTGCTTGAAGGGAACCTGTCTGAGCTACAGGACTACGAGTACGAGGGAAAATGTAGAAATTCAGTTTGGCTGAAAATAACAACCACCTGTAAAAGTAGAGGCCCAAAAGGAAATGGGCACATATGCACTTTGCGAGGATGGTTTTTCATAAAAAACAGACTGCAATAATTTGTCCACAATTAACCACAAGAGCAGTGAGACCTGAGTGTGGCCCCGGCCTGATGGTGGGTGACGAGGCCGGGCTCACATTGATTTAGATACTAAGAACAGAAAGGGACCTGGGAGCTGTGGTGGTTTCCAGTTGCCACATAGGTGGGAGATTTAAAACAACATACTCAGAGGCAATGTACAAGTTTGGAATAAATGTCACTGCTGCAAAAATAGCGATCAGAATTACAGAGGGAATAAACATTTACCCAGTCAGATACAGAGTATAAAGCCTGAATTAAACATTGGTTAGAAAATAAAATTTATACAAATGAAGCAGACAGAACTGTGTAAACTGTAAGATTAAACAGAATAAAATACAATGATGCCTTTTCAGTCTCAGGGTACTTGTTATTGCATTAAAGCAAAGACGACTACTAACAAACTCCAGATTTATCCGTCAGAGGGTCTCAAGCGATTTTGACTCGCAACTTCAGAAAACATGTTTTCCCTGCTTGTCTCCAATGGTTACGCTCTGCGCGGCCTGCGGTGACCTCGGGCTTGTTTGAGCATTGCATGGTCATGGAAACCCGTGTCGCGAGGCTCCCAACGAGCACTTTTTTTGTGCTGACATTGCTTCCTGAGGCAGTTGTGGAACTTGGACAAATTATTTTTTCACGCTGTGGGCTTGCTCAGTCTGTGCGGCACAGCCGCGCTGAACTGTTGATACTCCGAGTCACACTCAGTTGTTGTTGTTTTAATAGCATCACATCATAAAGTAGAACACACATGCCTCATTTGGTGTTCATTGGACGTCGCTGGTGTGTCCCACTATGTATGGGAGTCTCTGTGCTGTGCGTATTTTATTACCCACCACCTCAGTTGGCAGCACAGCACTGGGCTGACAGCAGAGGTCAGTGGCTGCTGCTCCTGGACGGGCCAGAGGAGGATAAGCTGTCTGAATTCATCCCGCGACCAGAGGGAGAACCACCGCAATCCCATGACGCTCGCCACTTATCAGGCAGAGCAACAGCAGGGCCCCAGCTCCACACATACAGAAATCTGGCCCACTTCTGTTTCGGAGTCTTTTCGCTTTACAATCTCATCTCCTTAAAAGTTTGCAGCCCGCTCCTTTTTGAAGGCAGCTGTTTGTGGCTTCAAAATGCTGAGTGGCTGAGTGAATGGCAGGACAGATAAGCGGGGACACTCTCAGACTGACGAATCAGCACTCTGAAACTAAGCAATCTGAACTTTTTATACATTTTGGCTCAGATTATCATAGCGCCCCCCCCCCCCTCCCCCCCCCCCCCCCCCCCCCTCCCCTCTTGTTTAAATGAGCGTGCGTGCGAAGGCTGTCCCCCAGAAGCCCTGTTAAGCCATTATCAGCCCTGTCTGGGCTTTTATGTATGCCCACAGAACACAAGCGCCGTGCCTCTGGGACAAAACTGCTGACTGCCACAAGCTCACAACCTCCCTCTAAAAGCTTATCGCCCCCACTCTTCAGGACAGGATTATGCAAATCAGAGTCCCAGGTAAAGCATCCAACAGGCCCGCAGTTCACACATGCCAAGTGCCATTAGCGTTAGCGCTGTGTGATGGTCAAAACACATTTCCACCATTTTCACAGTGCGACAGTTTAAGCGTCTGCGTATCGGCTTCACTAAACTGTGCTTCAGCCACCTCTGCGGATGACTCTTTTCTCAATCACTTCCTTTTTCAGTAATTACCAAAGAGGTTCAACTTTGAGTTTTTATTTCTAGAAATGTGAGCATTTTATTAAGCAGCAAATGTATTTATTTATTTATTTGGTTGGAGCCATTTTGTTCGGTTTAGTTTATTAAATGGAGAGTTTAAGTATTTCTGAGCTGGTGTTGTTGAAATCTCTGGCTGCTTGTAGACCATAAAAGACACAATAAAAGATCAAGCATAAAATGAAAACAGTCCTTAAATGTGCAAAAGGAGGTTTAATATTCTAATTTATTAAACCTAATTTAATATTCTCAGAGATCCTGATATGATGAAGCCACTGCCTTCATAGATATGCTCATAACTCATTTAGACTCTGGTCTCCTCAGAGGGGAATTCTATTTTATTCTATTATTAAAACAATAATGTTTTGCAGAAGACTTGTATAACCTTTGGTCATTGTGCTTTTAGCCTGTTGTTCTTTAACAGGAACCTTGAATCATTTACCCGTTTGCTTCAGATGCAGTCACCTCATAATGATCGTAACGTTTCCTTTGGACCAAATTTACTTTTCACTTCTCTTTCATCTTGTTAAGATATGCAGCTGAAGTTATGCTTGCTCAGTTCACCTGGGCCTGAACACATCGGGCTTTAGGTGCGTAGCGCTGAGTTTTGTATGAAAGTAGAGATTGTGTGTGTGCCCCGCTGTTCCGGCTCCCACCAGATCCCCTGCTGCTGGACCTGTTTCCTCAACCAGCACTTTCTCTCTTATCCCTGCCTGAACCCTAGAAAGTCTGATTCAACAAACTTTGCATCTGTTATCCACAGACCCCCTCTTTCTCATACCCAACATATTTTTGGCACATTTTTAAAGAAATTGGTCGACTTTAATCTCCCATTAGAGGAAGAGACAATCCTTCTTTATCAAAGCTTTACAGATTTCACACAGCCTCCTCTGCTCTGCATCTCCCAAATGCCATGCCGCCCTCTTGGCTGTTTACTGGGCGCCATGTCCGTGCACGGGGAGGAAGTTAAATTAAAGTTTAAAGGAAATCAAGGTCTGTCTGTCTCTTAATGACGTCATAGACTTCAGGCAATAAAATGGGAAAAGGCAAAATGAGAAATCACCCTGCAAGGATGTTATCCAGGGAAGAACTAATATAGCAGCGTACAAATATTGCTTATACAACCAAATCGAATTGGATGGATAAAAAGTCTGCTACAGTTGTTGCTTCATAAAAAAATAAATCTGGGAGATTAGTTTGTTGTCACTGCAGCAGAGGCCTTATAAATCGATGTTTCCACGAAGCAATGAAAAGGTCAAGTTGAAATCTGCGGCAGTGAAACTCCTCAACAACAACAATGAAAATGTTAAGAGATCCAAAAAAAAAAGGGGCCCCATTGCAGGCTGTGGCGATTTATTTTACAAGACAAAGGCAGCGACTGCTTGAGATGCAGGATTGAGAAGCCGGTTAAAAGTCCAGGTTTCCTCTGACGTTAAGGTTGATCCTCGCACAGCCCCCAACAGGCCCCAGTAGTCAGGGCTAATGTCTGGGTGAGAGGTTCTGGGTGACAGAGGGGAGGAAAAAGACGTGCTCGACAGAGGTTTGTCTCTTCAGCTGCTTTAATTTCAGGCTGTTCTGTCCTGCTTTTTTGTGTGGGTTGATTCTTTTTTTTTTTCCATCAGCAGTTTTAATCAGCTGGAAATGTATGGAGCCTCGAACACACCAACGGATCGATTTGCCATTTTCTGATCGCCACTCTGCACTCAGCTGCTCTTACAAAGAGGTTTGAAAGACAGCGCACAGGATCCTAATATATCGTTCAAGCAGTTTTGTTTGAGCCATAGTGGGTCTGTTTGTCTCGGTGCCTCAGTAATGTCTGCATTTGACAAATGATTTAGGACAAGAACTGAACTATTGACAGCTTCAAAAAAAAAAAAGAGGCTGAACTGGAGCACTGAAGAGGGAAAAATAAAAATACATGACAAAACAGCAACAAATGTTGAGTGCTGAGTTGCTGTAGGCTGCTGTGTCAAAACCGAGTGTATACTGGAAGTGGCAGCTCATATCCAGAGAGGATTGTTTTCTTTTTTCCGTCTACTTTGTTTGCCTGGAGTCTGAATCCGTATGGTCCTGAAGGACCTCATTTTATCAAGTAGACAACTAGACGACTATTTCACAGCATCTCAAATCTATTAATTCTATGTTGATATTTACAGTGATTTAGAGTCTGGTTTGATACTGCTGGTGTGAGTTATACAGTACAACAGGTTGAGGAATAATTGACTAAAACTACTTTCTCTTGACGTGTGAGTCCAGCAATAATTTAGCAGCAACAACAATAGAAGGGGTTTAATTAAATAACTATTGACCTGTTCATAAGGTTAATTTGAATTAAAAATCAGACAGATCCAAATAATGCTGTGCTAAGGTCATTATGTTCTGCATTGATATAAAAACATTATGTATCATTTCATAATTGCTTTGTCTGTACCGTGGATTAAACCTGAGCTGTTTTACATACACGCACAGTGTATATGTCTGGAGGAAGGTACACTATTATGAATGGAATTAGATGTACTGTTTTCCCAGGTGGTTGGGAAAGACTAACAAGGCTCTAAAACGTGTTCTAATTCTGTTTAGTTTCAGGCTTGAATAATAGACGCTGTAATTGGCTGCAGCTTCACCCACTCGACCGGTGCCTTGAGGACTGTGATATGGTTTGGACTGAGGAATAGATTCATTCAGGCTAGAATATTCCTCAGAACACAGACACATTTCTGACAAAATAATAATTGTACAGAAATCTAGATTGATTTCCAACACTGCCTTAAATCTAATATATTATAGTAATTACGTTTTTTTAGGGAGGTGTGGGTAGGTTATTACTTTCATGAAAGGGTGAAAAGTGAGTAAAATGAATCTCGTCCTCCTGTCTGAGCTCGGTTTCGTCACGACTACGGCTTTCTAACAAACTGGGCACGAATGTCCCGTTAATGTGAGCTGCTCCGTCCAACATTATATGTATGTATGCTGCCTCCCCCCAATCAGACCAGCAGCTAACAATGTGGTTGAAATTGGTAGGACGTTGCTTGTTTATAGTTTAAGATCAGTTGTATAAAATATTGTAGTAAAGTAGCAAGAACGCAGTTTGATTAATTAGATTCTCTGTATATGCAAGACATAATTTTTTGTTGACTTTCTAATGTGAAAATTATAAAGGTTTTAATTTTTCAGAACCCTGATTACTCTTTTTGGATTCCAGAAATAAGGACTGAAACATTTGGCTGTCATTTCTCCTTTCAATCGTTTGCCAAGAAGATGGAAATAGTTCTGAGTGGCAGCCTATTAAATTTTCACAACCCGTACCTACAACCTGGAAATGAGATCAGCAGCAGACGTGACGGGTTGATTAGATCCAGTGTCACGCTGAGATGTGTGCGATAAGTCTACTTACTTTTTCACACTTTTTTTTGTTCACAAGCTGAAAATACTGCAGGTTTTTATTAACCTGTTCGCTTTGTGGATATGTCAGCAACTCAGAAATATCTTGAAATATTCCAAATAATTTGGTTGAGGTTTTGATGCTCTTTGGAAAATTCTGGAGTGAGTCAGAGGGTGTGTCTTGGTGTTGTGTTATTTGTGGTGGACTTGAGAGATAATCCTTTTCTTACTGAGCGTTAGCGGCGCTAAATCCAAAAGTCCATGTCTCATCCCAGCAACTGGGTGCTTAAGCTTTTAAACTGTCCCCATTAGCTGTGACAACCACTGCAGCAGCTGCAGCTGTGACCTGTGCGACTCTGTGCCAAATCAGCAAGCCAAAGTACAATAACTTGCTCGGTGTACACACAGTATATTTGTGGCCCATCTGTTCCTCTGCATCCTCCCTATGGCTCTGCTGTGCTCCCTGAGGGGTCGCACCTCACAGTTAGGAAACTCTCTGACAAAGATAAAGTAACGACAGAACATTTCCCTGGCCTTTTTTAGCCCGTTAGCTCGGAAACTCAGTGTTTCCTGACCTTAATCCCATTCTCAACCTTTCATCACAACCCAAGATGTAAGTAGCTGCCCTGCTTAGTTTGGCTTGAGCACATGTACCTGTGCGTCTGCCATAATTCAGTCCACAACTTATAAGAGTATTGTGTCTTTACATTTGGAAACAGAGAGACCAAACTATTCCCAAAGTTGAGTTGTCCTAAATGAGCAACAATTACTGGAACACTCAGCGCTTGGTGTTCTTTTTTGTTGCTGCCAGCATTTTCCACTGTTTCAGGCTGTGTGCCCAATTGTTTTCTGATGAAACACAAGCGTGGTTTGTTTTCACTAAAGACACTGGCAGTAATGCTGCAGGTCACTGGGTCGCACAAGGAACTGATGTTGGTCCAAGAGGGGCAGGAGACATCGTTTTGTCTGAAGTATCAAGCTTTCCACAGCACTGCAGTGACCAAAGTTACCTTTTCCTTTAATATCCAATAAATTCTGAAGAATGTTTGGCAAAATAAAAATGAACATTAGCGCTGCCAGATTTTTAGATTATTTTTTATGTAAATATATATTTCTCTTTTATTAATTAGACATTTCAGTATTCACCTCTATTGTTCTGTCGAGGAAAGAGTTTGTGTTGGGGTTTCGTTTTTTCAATATTTTGTTTGCATGCAGGTTTGCAGGTTTGTAGATTGTATAAACAAAGACGGCTGATTTTATTTGAATTTAAACAGAGTTAGAAATTGTGGTTGCTTTTGTGTGGGCTCATGTTTAAAACCATGTGATGCAAAGCTCTGCACCCAGGCTCGGGGAATTTGCAATAATAATAACAGCTTGAATTTACATAACGCCTTTCAAGAGACCCAGGGGCACGTAACGTGTGTGAGTCCAGCGGTCATACCAATGGAAAACAAATTCCCTCCATTGGCTGAAAACCACAGTTTTAAGTCTTGATGTGCAGCTCAGATTCTTTTTGTTTAAAGCCTCAGGGAGCAAAACATGAGTTCATCCCGAATTTCTTCAAGCAAACAGGAAAAGAAATGTGGATTCCAGAAGTTCATCGATCAATATTTAAAAACGCAGATGGTTCTGTCCCCAAAAAATAACTCAGAGTTTTCAAATATAGAATCAACTTCAAATTAACTTAATGGACATTAAATCAAGATTGAACTTTACTTCTGTAGGGGCGCTGCTATCTTGCACTGGTGATGTCATTTGGAGCCAGAGTATGAAGTAGTGCAGCACATACACTCTTGTTTTTTCTAGTATAAAATAAATAAACTTACCTCAACAGTCAAGCATGAAATGATATTAATATTAAACTGCCATTCTGTTTTGATGAGCTTAAGTTTTAAACAACTTCTTTTAGGTGGAGAAATGGTGTCTGTCATTGATTCCACAGTGTGCCGGAATGTCTATAAATCCTGAACTCTAAACTTCCCAGTCAGCACATACAGTTTCCAAAACACAGCAGAAAGCCTATGGCTGTAAATTCACACAGCTCAAAAGAACATCACCACAGCGGCAGCACTTTGTGTTAGTGAGTTCCAGGGACATTGCAGAACGAGTGTGGAGGAGACGTGTGACAGGGAGGGAGCAGGAAAGTTGGACTGAAAGTTACCTGGAACAGTCTCAGGTTTTCTATATGTCATGGTGGTTAAGATATATATGATTCTCTTCTTGCCCTAAAAATATTGCCAGTGCAGCATACACATTTATTATTAACCGCAGAGTTCCGGGATTGTAGTACAAGTGGGAAAGTGTGACAAAATAAACAATACAGAGGGTGTGGTGCCAGAATCAGATGCCACAATGCAGCACTAGTTTTTCTTTGTCTTTTACCAGATTATGTTGCAGGACATTTACTCTCTCATTCAATGCTGTAAAGACAGTCACTATACATGAAGCCAATATAGTTACACATGATGAGAGAAAATAAATCATCATTAACTCAGATAAGACTGGCATGTTGGAATGTTTTTGGAAAAAAAAAAAGATAAAATACCAAAAGAATATAGTAAAGTTGTCTCGGATGAAATCTGACCTCTGCTGGAGTCATGCATTCTTGTAATTGTGTTCTTGTAATGGGACCCCACCCAGAGGAAAATCCCCTCTTCTGCTTTCATTAAAGCTGGACTACAGAAACAATTGCACTCAGAAATGTCATTCGGGATTGCGGCTTATCTCGAAAGACACATTATTATTTTTGATCCCCTGTTTTGAGCACATGTGCCTGAACGCCACACACACTGGTGCTGTCAGGCTGCTCTGTCCATCCTCTCTGTGTATATGTGAGTGAGTTTATGTCTGAACCTTGTGCAATTTCAGCCGTAGGCCCCTTTTCATTACCTCTGTCTGAAGGTCCTGGGTGTCAGTTGCTAACAGCAGCCACCTCTCCTCCCTCACACACCTCATTCTCACCGCCACCTCGGAGGGTCACTCGCTCCCTTGGTTGCAGCAGCCGCATGCACGCTCTGCTCTGCCTTAGCAACCCCCCCCCCCCCCCCCCCCCCCCCCCCCCCCCCCCCCCCCCCCCCCCCCCCCCCCCCCCCCCGCTCCCAGCCAGAGCCCCTGGCTCCTGCGCCGATAGACAATCAATGAAGAGGTTGCAGCGTTTTGACTTTGCTCCGCTCGCTGTGGGGGCTGCTTAGGAAAGAGTGGACTGCTTAGAATGTGATTTACCAAAGGAACCGTTTAATTGCAAGCCTGTTTGTGGGCAAGAATCAAACCCAGCTCTCTGAACATCCCACATCTTCTTGCAGATCCCTGAAATACAGAGAAAGAGAGCCTGCGCTGCCATGCAAAGTGCTGTATGGCCTCAGATTAATTATCCAACTCATGGCTTTAAATGGGCACATTCTCACTGACCTGTCAGAGCTCATGCTAGTTATTCGCAGCTGGGATTCCATCGGCCATGAATCACGCAGATTCAAATCACATTTAACGATACAAATCCAACAAATGAACTCACTCAGCTCAGAGAAGGAAGCGGTGTGGGAGTCACATTTACATTATACACTCAATTAATAATTTGTATTTTCCTCCATTCATCAGTCACCTGCTCGCTGTGTTTTTCTTTCTGTTTCCTTCAATTTCTCTGCGTCTCTTTCTGCCTGCCGTTCATGTGTGCATCATTCATCCTCGCCTTGCGTCCCCCTGATTTCCGCTGAACCCCCCCCACCGATGATTAGAGCATTATACCTCCTCTGCAGTGAACAGCTCCATACGATCTCGAAATTATTCATCAGTGAAACAACCCGCCGCAGGCAACGTGGTGACTTTGAGCAGAGCCGCTCTTTTTTAGTTGCCTCTCCCAGGGTGCACCTGGAATAAAACAGCATTAAAAATCAAAAGACGAGGCAGGGCAGAGTTTAAAAAACACAAAATGCTGGGTGTCGGAGCGAGGGCTCCCTACAAGGTCTTGTGGTGTTTTGGGCTGTGTGAACTTTGTGGTGGCTCGCTGGCCCTCTGTTCTCGTCTGAGGAACTGACGGCATCGACAGAGGGATGTGCGCCATGAAGAATTGATCTGCGCTGGACAGGAGATGAAAGAGGGGAGAGAGCGGGAGACGAAAGCCTTCTAATTATATTCAACAGATAAAAGGAAGATGAAAGAGGGGGAGAGAATAACAGCTGGGAAACATTTTTGACGACAGCCGCACCTTCAGATTACTGGTATGAGAAATGTAAGGGAAGGCCTCATGTGCTGAGACTTTGGATAAATAGTGGCCAACAACTGGGTGATCTTTGTTAATGTGCAAACGTGTTGTCACCAAGTGTCGGTCAGAAATAATGTACAAACCACATTTAGTTTGCAACATTTGAATAAGCCGCCCATAACCTCAGGGCGAGGATACGCTCGCGTTCATTCCTAATCTATGTGCAGAAAGCCTGGGAAGCAGATTGAAGGTTATCGGAACCTCTACAAACTTTTTCTAGTCGCTCTGATCAGCCATTAGGCACAGATCAGTGTTATTGAAGGAGCAGGCGGGTCCCGTGTCAGGTTAGACTTGCTGTCAGAATCCAAAGTGTTGACTTGGGTATTATGTTTGTAAGCTGTTCAGACCTCCTGCACATCATTGGCTTTGTAACTGTGGTCATTTTGAATTCAAGTGGTGTTGTGAATCAGTGACACGGTTAGAGGCGTGTTTTTACAGGCTTGATACAATTGCATTAGTTCATTTAAAGCCAAATACATTCACAGCCGCTTACCCAGCGCTGTGCAGGTGAAGCCTTCCTTCGACTCTGTGGATGAATGGTTATTAGTCAGATGAAGAGAAGTTTTCTCTCTGAATAAGAAAAAAGTGCCAAATATAATCCTTATCAATCCAATTCTAGTTATATTAAAGCAAAGGTCTTGTGTGGCTGCTTACCACATTTAATTATAGAAATAATGGGTCCTTTTAATGAAAATACATTTTGGGAGAAAAACAAGGATTACATTTTTCAAATGAGGCAAAGCTTTGGAATCGGAGTTGAAACGCAGAGATCACAC
This sequence comes from Pseudorhombus dupliciocellatus, assembly GCA_016785235.1. Lineage (NCBI taxonomy): Eukaryota > Metazoa > Chordata > Actinopteri > Pleuronectiformes > Paralichthyidae > Pseudorhombus > Pseudorhombus dupliciocellatus. The sequence goes on along the minus strand of JAFBJW010000042.1, from coordinate 91,328 downwards.
TGAACAAAAGGGCTGTTGCAGATTGTTTTGAACGCTGCTCAAACTGCCATATATTTTCTCAGTTGACAGATTTTTCATGTGTCGATGCCCAACAAAGCTGAGTCAGCATCGTACAGCAACAAACATATTTCTCTCGTGTCTTGTCATGATGATAAGAAGCACAGACGGGCTTTCAGGAAGAAAGTGTCCCTACTTTGTTTGGGGATATTTTGTTCTCAACCCTCAGACAGTTGATCACCACCACCTCTCACGTTCAAGTCAGGTGCATGTTGAGCTTTACGTGGCTCTGTCTATGTACTTGTTGAACAAATAAAAGTCCCCTCAGTATCCACTCACCACTATGCCACTATTGAAGGGGTCCCTCCTTCAGATGTAATTAAACAACAGAAAGAAATAGCACGCCTGTTTCTGTGGTGTCAACCAAGCCCCAACAGTCACGTTCCCCTCAAATAGAGCAGATTAATGACTGAATTTTCATTTTTCTGTGAACTATCCCTTTAATGACGACCGGTCTAAATAGATCCAAATCATTGTTTAATTTGAATACCATGACTCTTGCCTTTCTCTCTCTTAATCTCCTTCTGTCTCTTTTCTGTGCTAATTAGACTCATTTTACATGATCCCTCGCACCCTTTGATCTATATTTAACTCCACATTCCTTCATTTCTCTGCTGCTGATTCAGAATCCACTGAGGTATTTATGCAACATTTTTAATTAACACTCCATGTCTGACAGTGTTTTCCAGTTGGAGCAAATATTAAGATGAAATGGAGGGACATGGCATGGGACATTGGGGAGATTGCTGTAGGAATGTTCAGGGAGGATGGAGAATGGGAGCAGACAAACTCCTCCTTCAAATTGTTGTTATGTTGACATAAACCACCTGTGTATGATTTTACAAGATGATCGAGATGTGTTGGCCTCACGTTTTGGGAGCCATCATCTCAGATCTCCTTTTAATACAGAGAATTATTTCAGCTTTGTAAATAACTCTGCTTTTAGTTTGAAGGAGAATAACATCTTCCTCATCGCATTCCCTGACCTTTAAAACTATACAGCCTCGTCTAAAAGAGACAAAATAACCGGTAGTGAAGGTGGACTTATTACTCATTCCTCACGACCTTGTATATTAGAGCTCCTCTCTGTCAGAGAGCAAAGTTTTTCTTCATCAGTGTTTCTCAAAAGCATTACTTGAGACATGAAAGGTACAATCCTTCCAATGTCATGATTTGCTATTTCATTGTAGAGTGGCCCCTAATAAATCTAAGGCTTTTAGTCCGTCCTGTTCAGGATGTCTCAACATTTTCCTGCAAAGAAAAAAAACACTTTCAAATTTTACTTTTATTTTAGGGATAAGAAATAACCTTTGAAAACGCGTGCCCTTCAAGAGAGCGTGTTTGTCTATTTCTTGTTATGGGCCACCCTGCGGGCCAGTTAATAGACATTAACTAAACTATAACCTTACCTTAAACTCTGGTTCTACTGTTGTGAACTACTTTGAGCAATCATTGCTGTTTTGTCACATTAATGATGCATTTATTAATTTGCCCGTATTTTATTTCTTTGCAGTGGTTCCTAGTCCTGATCTGTTGCAGAATACTTTCCATCGCTTCTGTTTTTGTAGTTGTACTCTGCCCTTTTACATACAGCTATGTACGTATATGTGCCCCCTGGGTAGATTTAACGGATTACAGCCTCCGTCTACTTTTTTTTTTTTTTTTTTTAAGAAATCCTTTTTCTTCGAATGTCACATTCATCTGAACTTCAAAGACACAGCAAAACTTTTTATTTAAATCCTTCAAAATAAAAATAAGAGAAAGGCAACATTTTAGCAGGCAGTTGACAGAACAGTAGCCCCCAGCAGCAGGGGCATCCAGCCAAGTTTTTTGTTGTTAGCAGACAGACGAGGCTGTTTGACGCGGTGTCCTCAGTGCTGCGGTTCAAACTGTCAAATGAAACACTTTGAATATATGTTGCAGATGAATTAAAGAGGTCATTGGTCTTTTGATCATCATTATGTGGAAGGCAGCACTGCTGATGTGCCAGAGAAATATTATCCACAATATTAGTAGTTTGTTTTTTTTTTGTCCAATTAAAGCTGCTTACTTCACTTGTATCAGGTTCATGTCAAAAACATTCATCCAATACTGATATGTCTCACCATGTTGTCAGGTCCTTCTGCTAAAAAAACATTCAAGCTTCCTTTTGATCTCAAATTGCATGGGCAGGGTGATTTAGTTTTCCAGAGATAGTTCACAGTAAGGGCACAGGTACTACAGCAATCCTGAAAGGGGATGATGATAAATGCCCCTACCTGAGCAGGAACAGAACACAGCTGTCGTTTCGGTTTGTCTAGCCACAATCAATCAACAGAACTGCTCTGTTAAGCTGCTTTCAGACACGCACTGAACTCTGCAGATCCTCCATATTTTTTCTGGAGGAGGTGCATGTGTGAATGCAAATGTCCAAGTGAGAGTCTCCACAGTTTCTGTGGACTGTCTCTGCCTGGCCCTGTCGTATAAAGCCCCTGGAGAGTCAGGACATTTCAGTGTGAAGTAACAATAAGAGGATGAATCCACTGAATTGAGATGCCCTTAATACGTTCCACCAATGGCAAGTGAGTCTCAGCTGTCCATAGTGAGGCTTCACCGCTGCTTGGTAAGGTGAAATAATTATTTACAACAACAAACATCAGTGTCCCGTTAGCTAACGTGGAAGAGGCAGGGTTTATGACTATTACAGCAGCCAGCCACCAGGGGGCAATTCAGACACTTAGGCCTCACTTTCGGGAAGATGGTGATATTGGTGGTTTTTTATATTTTGAAGCTTCTTTGCTTGGAACAACAACAACAAGAACAAGACAGAACTGTTTCCATGTGGTTTCCTTTTTTGATGTTTTTCTGTTGGAAAAAAAAAATAGTGGGTGTGTCTAGTATTGTCTTCTGAAAAATGCAGAGAACATGTCCTCTTTGTCCGCCTCATAAATGATGCCCCCGTTAGACGGCTGCAGACTCTCTCTCTAGCCGCCTCCAGCAAACTGTCTGCCCACAGTATGAAGAGCGGTTTGTGACTGCTCGGCTGTTCATTGAGGTAGGTACAGAACAGGCCCTGACATCCAGACGCTGGAGAATAGGCGAACACATCCAGAGCAGTTTGCGCAGGGAAAGGATAGAAAGCATGAATATTTAATAGACGTGTGGTTGTACATAGCACGAGTGACAGAAGGCATGAGGAAGAAAGAGGTGGCAGAGAAACGCCGCAAAGCAACGAGGGGGAATACGACACATTTTTTTAAAAATAGAAATATACAAACTATGTTTAGCAAATGATCAAACTACATAGAAACCACATGTTGTGGTTAAAGAAAAACAGCAACAGGTGTCAGACAAAGCAAGATGACAACGTGCAGTTGTTTTGATGTAGTTAACTGAACCTACAGTATATATTGAACAATGCAAGGCATGCAAAATATACCATATACCCCTGATTGTTGCTTTTTTTATGTCTGATTCTTTCAGACATTCGGTTTGACAGGGCTGCACCATCATTATATCGTGTTGCACCAGTATTCCTGTGTCCCATAACTTTAAAAAGGCATTAAAAGCCATGCAAACGCAGACCTGCCCCTTGGACTTCTGCCACTGCAAGAGACAATATGATTTGATGAGAATTGGGAATTCCTTGTTAAAGTTTTAGTGTGTTTGTTATCTCTGGAACGGCTCCGCTTTTATCTTTTCATCTTTTTTGTTATGGGTGTGGAGCGCTCCTGTGAGGGAGGTTTTGTGTTGTGTGTCAGAGAGTGTGTAGTTAATAACTTATGCAGCGGGGATCTCCGAATGGGAGGTTGTTTTAATGATTTAATGGACCATTCAAAGGATTCATTCCACTGGGAGCCATGGCGGCTATCTGAAAAATATGAGGCTGCCATTTTATCGCTGGCAGGGATTCAGGGGAGCTTGTTTCCTCACACCAGGCTTAACCTGTGTTCACGCTGAATTTACCCACTTAATGCTGCGTCCATGCTGCAGGTTGGTTGTTTCTACCCAGGAATAGCTCAGCAGCGTTTGCTGTACACACAACCACCACAAAGAAGTGTTTCTCTTCCTTCATAAAAGCCCTCGCACCCACAGAGAAGAAAAGTCAGTGAGATTTTTTTATCCTACGTCCCCCTCTCCTTCATTTGATTCTCCATCCCAATCCTCAGCAAGTGCTTGATGTCAATCCCTAATAGCTTGAAAAGCAAAATGCCCATATCCAAACAGGGACCAGTTACTCCTCTGCTCATCAACTAAATAAATTGACTAACACGGCAGCACTAATGTCAACTTCATTCACATTGGATGATGCTAAAAACCATCACACCCATGAACTCGGACGAACAAATTAGAGCTTTGGCAAACGTAAAACATTTTGTTCTTGTTTCACTTTGGAGGAAAAGAACATGCACAATAAAATGGCAATAAATTCATGCTAAACTGAGCCATATTTAAAAGGTCAATCAATTCATCATGTTGAATATATTATTTGGTTGTTCCACAGAGTTGACATGGTGTGCTTCTGAATTATATTTATTTCACTTTTTTAAAATTAAATTCCCATATTTATTCCGATGCAGTACCTCATATAATGTTGTTATTCACACACAGACTTGGATATTTAGTATGCGATGAACCATGTTACGTTGCAGAGTGCCTCTGCTTGACCTCTCTGATGCGAGTCGTTCCCTGCGAGCGGAGAACAGTGGGGGGGGGCAGATGTTTTTCACACAAGATACTCGAGCGAACGCCACATTAATTCACAGAGGGTCATGGCGGCTGCACGGCAGCAGATATTAATACGAAGCTGCGCCTCTCGCTCTCGGCTTCCTCACAGTTCTGTCACTGTGATCGCCGCCTAATGAGACCAATCAGAGCGGAGACCTGGCCCGATCTGTGAGAATCAGTCGCCATGCAGAGGAGCCCTGTCGAAGCGGCACCAGTCAAGCTGGGACACCGCTCTGCTTTTTGACATTCACCTCAATGTAGAGTATAATCAAAGCGACTCAGGCAATCTATCTACCCCCACAGGTAGCTGGCAGCAGCAGAGAACACACTATTTCATCTCCCTGCGTGAACCACTGAGCTCTCATTGTGTTCGACAGCAGACAAGAGCTCAAACTCCCAAATTAAGACCTTGAGTGCTTTCCTTGTGGTCTCATTCCCACCGGAGCTGCTGTGGCTGGCGAACAAACATTTAGAGCGTGTCACCCGAGAGCCTTGACAGTCCTTACATTAAACGCTTTCACAGAGCGCCACAGGTAGAAATGAGAGGGGAGGCCAGGGAGAGGAGAGCGTGATGAAAGGAAACAAGTGGAAACGGAGGCGTGTGGATTCAGGAGGAGTGGGCGGAAGACGGAAACAGCAAGTTAAGAGTGAAGAGAAATGTGTTTTTAATATGTTTCTATTTGAGCTTCATGCCCATGCTGCGGAGGAAATCAAAAGCCAATGCCGGCGTTGCTCATCTGTAGTTGTAAATCTAATATGTATCTGCTCTCAAAGCTGTTTTATTTTACTACCCCTGCTCTCAATGTAGCCTACATTTTACATTTGCCTCTCGCCTTCTTCCAAAGTTGACTTTTTTTTTCCCGTCGTCACTTCACAGTGGTGATCTCGGATCCCGCTGTCTCATGCTCGCGCCGCTCTGACGCGGAGCCTCAAACACAGACTGCATCAACATTATGTGCCACGAAATGACAGGACACAGTGAATACAGCCAACACAACGTTTGCACAGCCAGAGGCAGCACAGACTCATAACACGAGTGGATCTGAGGTTCTATTTGTGTTATTGTGTCACGGTGTGTGTTCATTTCCATTCTCCCTGGGGGGCTCGCTTCCAAACCCCGACTTCAATATCCCTCGATATAAAGGCAGCTTCATTTATATCTTATGTACTTTAAATACGATTTCATGTAGTTCAATACGAAACATCGAGCAAATGTTCTTTGATAGAACAATCCTCCATAAACAGAGAAATAATGACATTTGTTTCTTTTTGGACTATCAGGGCTGTAAAACCAAACCTGCCGTTATTCTTTCTACTGATTGATTGTGCAACTATTATTTTGAAAATATATTAATTATTTTCTTGCTCCTCGCATATTTAAGATTAGATGTGCTTGATCCTCCTACACTGATATCACATTGTTACCTTTTCATTCACTCTACTTAAATTAAAACACCAGAAGGATCCATTAGTATTTCCTTGTTTCCTGGTTCACACAGCAATTATAATTGAGCGTTATGAAAACCACAGATGTACAATACAGTTAATTATTTTGCGTGTTACGTGCTTGGTGAAGGACATTTTGCGACACCCTCTCATTGCGCTCGCAGCGTGGCGGCGGCAGCCCTTGTGTACACCCGCATTCCTGCATGTGTGTTTGATTAGACGATAATTAAAAGTCAATTAGCCTGCAGCCCAGTGGGTGAATGACCTCTCCAAACACTGAAAGGATCCGGGATGTGCAAACCTCCCTGAGCTCATTATTTACCGTGACACTGTCTCCTACTGTCTGTCCACCTGTCTGCATCTGCGTCTCTGTCTGCCCCATTACACCACACAGTGATTGGGACGCGCGGAGCGTCGTCAGGTAAATCACTGCTGGAGTGACTGACTGAACGGCCCTCTGCTTGGGGTGTAGTGGCGAGTCGGAGCAGGATTAACGCAGATCTGTCCTCCAACCCATCATCTACGTCTAATGCCACTTAATACTGCAATTTATTTTCCAGTGGAAGTAATTATTGGCTGCTGCAGAGAGCGTGGTCGTGAGAGTGTTGCTGAATCCTACAACGATCCGGTCATCCAGGGGGCTGCCCCCCTCTCCAGCACTGAGAGGGACACTTGATGTCTTGATTTCATGCTCTAATGTTTATTCGTGGGCAATAATGGAAATAAAATAACACAAAAAAAATGACAAGAAAAACCTGACGAGATAATGAGAGCAAACGGAGGTTTAATGAGCACAGAGCAGCGGCGAGTATCAGGCGAGGACGCCATTATTTTAAAGGTTAAACACGGTCGGTTTGGACTTTAAATTGCACAGTGCAGTGGCAAAAACTCAGAGATTGAGGTTAGGTTCAGACTCCAAATTGACCGAAGGCTAATGTGACTGGTGGTTATGCTAAGTGCGTTGGCCTTGTCATTGGCTGGCCACCTGTTCTCCCGCTCAGTGGGAGATGGGATTGGCCCTTCAACCTTTAAAATAAATGAGTAGATGGAGAATTTCAAGTGGAATAAAACCGCTTTGCAGTATTTATTACAATTACATTTACATAAAAGATACTTGCGTTTACTTGTGTTAATTAATTTTAGTTAAAGATATTATTTAATCATCCATCCTGTGATTAGCTATTGCACTTATGCCTTTAGGGTTGTTAGGAGGCCTGGAGCCAAACCCCACCAGCGACAGTCCTCTGATCGACCATGCTTTATATCAAAGGAAGAGAACGAGATGGGAAGTAAAAAAAAAAAAATCAGTTTTCACTCTCTTCTGTTTCACTTCCTCTTTGTCATGCGCTGGCAGGAGGAGGGTGACCACACCAGCTTCAGACTGAGGAATGAATGAATCTTCTCAGTCTCGGTTTTGTAGGGATGGAATGATGCAGGCACACACAGATATTTGCCTGGCGCAAATATAACACTTCCACTGGGAGAGGCTTGGCCTGATATTGTGAAACGCGAGTGTAATGCCAAACTTTCTGCTATTAGATTCACAACTTGCTGCTTGTTTTCTGTGTGTGTGGCAAATATTTCCTGGCGAGAGAGAGACAGCGTTCGCCACACAGACCCAATTATTGCTGTTTGTGTATTTTGCAGAATCAATTTGAATGATTTACAATTGATTCTGCAAAATTGGATGAAATAAATAGATTTAATTTTAAACATCTTTTTAATTCCATTCAGGACAAAATAACAATTTGATTTTGCATATTTGGATCTCTAAATTGACCATGTACTTGATTTGAATGCCCATACATCAGAATATATATTCGAGAATAAGAATTTATAATCTCTCAAGTATACATCAAGCAAGATTAAATGCATTTGGGTCAAAGGTTTAATCATGTAAATAATTGTGTGGCAAATATTTCCTGGCAAGAGAGAGACAGCGTTGGCCACACAGACCCAATTATTGCTGTTTGTGTATTTTGCAGAATCAATTTGAATGATTTATAATTGATTCTGCAAAATTGGATGAAATAAATAGATTTAATTTTAAACATCTTTTTAATTCCATTCAGGACAAAATAACAATTTGATTTTGCATATTTGGATCTCTAAATTGACCATGTACTTGATTTGAATGCCCATACATCAGAATATATATTTGAGAATAAGAATTTATAATCTCTCAAGTATACATCAAGCAAGATTAAATGCATTTGGGTCAAAGGTTTAATCATGTAAATGATGCCACATCTGTGCAGTTATGAATTTGCAATGATTGGTTTGGCATTAGTGCCATTTTATTTTAAGCAAGTCTAAGGGATCTATTTTTTTTTTCATTGGAGCCTCAAGTTTTCTCCTGGAGGATGACGACAGAATGAGAAATATGCAGAGCGGGTATTGAAAAGCTGTGTACGTCTCAAGAGATTGGACGGGGTGGGAAAATGAAGTGCCTCCATATGTGTGGCACACAAAGATGCAAATCAGTGATTGTGACTCATAAGAAGAAACATATGGTGATGGAACCTGCAGAGCAACATTAAAGTCGGCTTTGTGTCGTCGCGCTGACGTGAATTCTGGGACTGGAGGGAAAATTGGCACCTGCTTGTAAGATACATGCTCCACTAAGGCCAAACACCAGAGCGAGCTTAACAGACTCCTGTTACCACTCTCCAGGCTTAAAAGCAGGCTGCTAGTGTGCTTCCCTGAGGAGGGAACCGGACAAATTGAAGGACGCTCCCTAATGGTTCATAAGCAAGGAAAGTGAGAAGTGGATCAGCGGTTTCTATCGCTCCGGGATTTCACTTCAGCACGACTTCCTGCAGGTTCACATTAGCAGAAGATGAACATTTAGTGATGAGTGCTTCCCTTATGCATAAACCTATCCGAGGACAGTCTCTGAAAAGGTTGTGAAAAGGCTTTCAGTGTACCTCCAATATTGGACGGGCTCCCTGGGACACGCTGGCTCTTTTGCTCATGTTGAAATGCCTCATTGAGCTCTCTCTCTCTCTCTCTCTCTCTCTCTCTCTCTCTCTCTCTCTCTCTCTCTCTCTCTCTCTCTCTCTCTCTCTCTCCCTCTCTCTCTCTCTTTGGGCAATTACCTCAGAGCGTCACAGTCACTGGGGGCGAAGAGTGACGACAGAGCTGGAGGCACATGTCTGACATATTCTTTATTCATGGAGGGAAACTTAGGAGGCTGAAAGTGCTGTTGTCAATGTGTTTTAGCATTTGATGGTTTATACATTTGTATGTACATTATTGATACTTTGTTGTATTTTTAATGCTCTTACATCACCTGTTATGTTACCCGGCTAGTGGGGCTTAAGTAATTTGCATGAAATACAACAGCAGAACAGTACAAATTTAGCATGGCACAACAAATGATAGTGTAGGACAAACAACTTGAAATAAATGGAGTTGATTTATTACCTCTCTTCCTCCTCTCAAGACGTGTTTGCCTACATAACCAACAAAGCAATTGGGCTCATAGCTATTTCTGATTAATTGGTGTCCATTGGTGGCGGGGTCCGCGTCATCAGAGGACGTCAGAGCGTTTCAGAGACCGGACCATTCTTAAGAACTAATGTTATTTCAGACTTCTGCATTTACTTTAGGCAGCCTTCCAAAGAAAAGTCATGGCCGCAGTCTTTTCAGCAAATACCACAAATGACATGTTTACATTCAACCTTGATGCTGAGGATTTAGTGTGTGATGACCGAGTTCCACTCACCACACTAACCTTAGTACTTTGACCCAGGCATAAACATGTCCTGCATTTTAACACATAATGTATTTTAGTTTTTTTAAATGTGGTAATGTTCAAAGATCAGTTCCAACGTATTATTTTATGATAATAATAATAATAATTAGTGTTAACACTTAAACCCTTAGACAGACTATTATTCCTCGCACTGTCTGTCAGCGCCAATTATTTTGACACTACCTAAGAAAGTTAAGTGATAAAATGATTAAATACATGGACCACAGTGTGTGTGGGAGGGGTGTAAAACACAGGTGTGTTTCTCAAAGAGCAATAATAGGATTGGGGGACAAAGTAATTGAAAAAATACAGTCACCGAATACAAATGCAGGGAGCGAGAGCAGTGAGTTGACATTGCCTGCGATAGACGTGACTCACACACACGCGCCGTGCCAAATGCACAGTTCGAGGACTCTACTCGCTTCTGACAATATTAAGATGATGTTATCAGCGTGTTTAAGTGTTCGTATTATGGATGAGTGGCTTCTTTGTTGGAGCCAAAATCTTGATTTATAGGCCTGGGTTCTTGTTTTGCAGTCTCAGGCAAACGGCTTGCTGACTTGTTGCTCACGTGCACCGAGACAAAATACTAAATATTCATGCGGAACTCTCATCCCTCACAGCTGGATGTCCCCTTTAAATTTCATGCTTAATATAAACAGCCAACTGCAGCCTCTGTCGGTGGTGGGGAGCTCATTAATCATTCCCTTTCCCAATAAAGATCATTATTCATCTCACCGAGGTGCTAGCCTGCCCACGTGCATGAGGCAACAATATATATGTCAATATCTGCCAGTGGCTGTCAGGTTATATATGTATTTATTGTTATTATTCCGCCTGTAGAACGGCGTCCTGTTATTTGCAGCGGGCGACCATTTCTCTTGCTTTGCCCGAGCTCTTCAGAGGCATAATGAATGTTAGCGTGAGGAGTCCCACTGGTGCACCTGCTGATGATGATAAAGGCTCAGTGGAGGGAAGATAAGTCCAGCGCTATCTCAAGCTGATGACAAATGCTGCAGTGGCCAACTCACAACCAAATCAAGTAGGGACCATCTTGCAGTGGTCTCTGCTCCTCTGCGCCATGGTTGTCCCCTGCACTCGTCAACATGCTGATGTTCTGACCCAGCAGCCTTCTCAGGACTCGTCCTTTACAGGATTATACTGTATAACTGACGATGTATTTGTTTGGGTTAAAACCACAACATTTGCTAGAGTGTTTTCCTTCCTGGAGATAACTCGAGTGGTTCATGCATTTTGGTTTCAGATTCAGTTTCCTGTCTTTAAAACTGACATTTCAACGCTTCTATGATGACGTCAGTATCAGGGAGGATTATATGAACTAATACAGAGCAGCTAATAATGGACCTTTACAGAGCAGTTTATGATCTCAGACAGCTGCAGCCCCCAATATACTGTAAATGTCCTGTTTTATTATACTTACTTACCAACGTGTAATTTATTACTTCTGTGTATTCTTTTTGGTCAGAATGTGAAGGAAAATGAATTGAAAACCACTGAGCTCTGTAATCCTCCGGTTTCAGACAGACTGATCATTTATCACTTTATACACTTTCCCCGTAGCAGCCTATTTACACTGCTGATGCAGGTCAATGTACAGCATCAGCATTTATTCAGAGTGTCTGCTGGGTAACTGTGAGCCAGTGGCTGACTAAATGAAATAAATGAATAAAATAATCCAGTCTTTTCCAAATAAAACAAAATAAATGGACTGAAAAGTAAAGAGTCATTTTGTACCCTGATTTGAGTGAAGGTGCATGTTGACTGCTTCCTTGCATTGAAGGTGACACCGATATCCCCCTTCCCTTCCTCATATGTTGAGGTGGAACCAGCTGCTGCTTCTATCAGGTTTGGGAAAGGCCAGCAGCTGGTGTTTGAGATGCTGACATTTGTCTCTGTCCTCCGTAGGAGGTGCAAGTCAAGGGAGAACTTGCCCTGCTGTTGACATTTTCTGTGACTGATGGGATTTTTTTTTTATGTTTTCATAAAAGTAGAAAAGTAAGAGCTCGTCCTTTCCTGTCCATGCGCAGATACAGTCACTTCAGGAGAGAACATGATACATACTTGATGGAGCGGCCTGACACACCAGCAACCAAACCCTGTTAGGGAGAGGAGGGCCCAGATGGACTTTACAACACAGTCATCCTGATATTGTATTTAGTCTTCTTCTGCAGTTGTTGTTGTAGCACAGCCCAATAAATCACGCTGGACTGAGCCAATAGTTTTCCTACTGGTGTGAACAAATTGGACCAGATGCTGCAGTTAATTATCTCTCTTGATATCTCCCTCAGTATTAGTTTCCTGGTGCAGGCGGAGTTCAGACTGGTTCCAGTAATATCACCGCCCATTAGGTCTGCAGTGAAGAGTGCAAGTCCACACAAAAACCAGATGAGCTCATAAACAGGAGTTTAAATATTGTCTCAGTAAAGTTTTAACTCAGAAATATATAACATGCATATGCTCGAAATTCTTAGAAACGGTTCAAACTGTTGTGTGTGCATGGCCACCCACTATCGCTGGTCCTTGTAAAGAGCCTTTGATGAAACTCACTGAAAGCCATTCAGACAAAGGGAGGCCAAGGTGCAGCCGGTAGGATGAGATGAACGGTGCTGCTTTTACTGTCAACCCAAGTAATGTGCGTGATGATACTAATATGGACAAGAATGGATGTAGATGTTTTTCTTTCCCTTTTTCTTTAGAAGTGCATTGAATGTCAATATATTGCCCTTTAGGTGGTCAACGGGAAAATGAGACGTTGGCAGGTAGAGCTGCCACTTTTATTTTGTCTCTGACCTGTAATTATCCATAGCATGTCATGTCCGTATCAGATTTTTCTAAAAATAAAGCCCTGGTGTCACATTGTCGCTTCAGCAATTAAAAAGTGCTTTCGTTTATAACTCAGAACATGATCGGCCTTGTGCAGCAGTCATGCCTGGGCAGATTGTTCATACCAACATCTGTCTGCTTATTACTCTAGCTTGACAATCCCTCATCAATCTCTTATCTTCAATTGCCTCTTGCAAGTAGCCATAACTACTACACATTTATACACACACACACACACACACAAACATATATATATATACGTATATAGCCTGCATACAAGTTACTACTCACATAGAGACACGAGGGAAGCTATAATCAGTTGACTGGATGTTTTTAGTGATGCAGAAGCTCGTACTGCCAATATGCAACTGGCCTGTGATGTCTCATGTATACAAATGGCACATGGGAACTGGAAAATTCAATTTGATTCCTCATTACTGTGTCCGCCTGCCCTGCATATGAATGTGACAAGCTAAAGGAAATGTATTTTATACATGCAGCCTATCTGTTCTCAGTGTGTCCTAATGTTGCTGCTCATCCATTTCCTATCACTTTATCCCATTATATGCAGCTGAAAGAGACAGTGCCACCATTACCTTTTTTTTCCTCTCTCTGTTCTGGCCAAGAACTCGCAGGAAGCCTCGGCTTCCGCCACCAGAACTCCATTGTCACGGATCGTAATGGAGGGAGACATCGTACAGTTTTGACATATTGGAAATGCAGGATCAGCTCTATTCAATTCTGCAGATGGCTCCCCAATTACACTTTAGCTGTCCGTGTCACTTGTCATCTCACCGCTGCGGTGGTATGGTCCATACAGCAGAGGGGACCCATCGTCACGTTATTATTTCACTTCTATGCAAATCACATGCTCGTTGTGCACAAGCCCGCCCTCAGCAGCACACACACACACACACACACACACAGTCTGACTTTTGTGTGATTGAGGATTAGTTAGAGCATCGGCTTCACAGACGGAGCTGTGCACTGGCTCCACGGGTCTGTGGAGCTCATTTGCGTTCAGGTTCAGTCGAGTTGCAATTCCTGGAATCCAGCAGAACAGCTCTAATGGATCCCCTCAGTGTGGTAACCTGTGTGTGTGTGTGTGTGTGTGTGTGTGTGTCACACATGCACTTCCCCATTGAAGAGAATGCCGTCTTTTATATGAAAGCTGTATGCAATGCAACCCAACAGTGTCCCGTAAGGAACACCAGCCAGTCTTTGTGACTGAGGCTCCTGCCACCCGTGCCCCGACAATGAACCCTCCTTCAAAGTCCCTCAGATCTTCCCCACTCACCATCTTAATAGAAATTCCGAATCAACCGGGCCTACTCAGCAGTTTTACACAGACAGTGGTTTGATGTTAACTGCTTAATGACGCCATGCAGTGCAGCTCGGTGGAAGCGTCTGCATTCATTGTTTCTCTCCTCCCTTATCCAGGTTTTCCTTTAGTTTTTTCGCCAGCCCGCAGCTTCTGAGCGTTCCTCCGCCTTTGATCCTTCATATAAATATCAAAGAATTGTAGTGATGGCGAAAGAGGGATGTTGCAAGGACTTGTGATTCTCCAGCCGACTGTAGACTGCTTAAAATCTTTAGGTACGAAGCACAGCTGGAAACAAAGGGCCAGCCATCCTGTGATTTCACTCACCTTTTGTTGTCCCATCATTATTCCGCTGCTGTGTTCATGTTAGCCTCGTTCTGTCTGCTGCTCTTACTAATCAGCAATCAGTAATTCATCGCACGTGTGATATTTGCACAACATGTTCTGTGGCTGCTATGGGCTGTCTGAGATACAGACTGAATAAATATGTGGACTTAAATATTCATTTCTTGTTTGAAAACCTAGAACAAAAATGTGATGGATTTGTTTATTCAGTCTTGGATCGTGACCATTTTCTCTATTCCTCATCTGGCCAACAAAGCTCTGGGCGTTTTCTATCAACTGGTGGGAACGAGCTCTCAAAGAGCAGACACAATACTTTTTTGAATAAGTGAATCACCACAGGGAGCGATGATTCCGAAGTCTAGAAGTCTGAACCTAGGCTGTAAAAGTTAAAAAAAGAAGCTGTTTCAGCCTTGGTGCATCAAAATATATCAACTCTCCATTGCTGGACTACTACTTTTTTTCCAAACCATGGTAAAAACATTTTTCTCCCAGTATATTTCTTTCTCTGTCTGAATAATCCTGTGAGGTTCAGTGGCTGTAAAAGTTTTATAAAACATAGTGTTTTCTGCCCATCAGGCTGCTGCTCCAGTTGAAACATCCTGCTGCAATTATGACGCAGGAGCAATTTGTTGAGCCTGTGTGGCGGATTTTATTTTGTTGCCACAGAAGGAGTGAAATATATTTTTGTATCAAGTCAAGTGTCACTGCAGTGACACGTGCTGCTCCTCAGTGTATCTGTGGAAAAGTACAGAACATATTGCACGTGCTTGTCTTAAATGAGTGGTAAATACTGAGTGAGCAGAGCGAGCTCCTCGTCAGGGACATGTTGTCAGCGACTTGGGCAAAAACAGCCCTCTACCACAAAACAAGGTAACAACAGTGGTGCACGGTGGGAGAGGAGGTGAACTAAATTGGCTTCTGTCTGGAGAAAGCGGCTTCACTTGAGTCTCTCCCATAATGGTTTGTCACTGCAGTGTTTCCTCACTCTAGTCGAGGGTTAAAGACAAAGGATGTCGCACCTAAGTTGTATGAGGCAGGTTGTAAAATGGAAAGTCTTCTTCTGGACATCTTTATATTTGTTCATTCACAAGCTGATTATGCATGTGTGAGGAAAAGGCCAATTACTCAGACTAACTTGCCAATGGACGATTTGATGTGCAGCTGATTATTATTTTTAGCTGATGTAGTAATAATAGTTTCACGCAACAGGGGATCCTTCTCTTCAGCCCTCTGCTTCGCAAAATATGACGAGGACGATCCATCAGTGGAGAGCAATGTTAAAAACTCTCCATTCCATTTTTACTGTTCACCCTGCGGTTAATTATTTCCCTGAGTTCCTTAAGTGGCGCTTATAAACGGAGAAACCCAATTCTTGCTATTTTCACACATTCCCTAAAATGGTTCCTCTTGATGGCCACAGTATGCACACAGATTTTCAAGTGGTGGCCCCAGAATTATTAGCAATCACTGTGATCAGAAGCTATTTACTTTCGGTCAACATTATTTCATGGACCAGTGACTCTGGTGCACAGCAGATATGAAACGCTGCCCCAGCACTGGCTGCTGTTACGACACTATATTAAGCTGTTATTATTCCAGGGTTATTCCCTCTCATTTCTAGGGAACTTAAGCTATGACTGGAGAGTGTCTTTCTCGTCACAATGTGGTGATATTTTCTCATAAAACGGTACTCAGGTTTATATATATGACATTGAATTTGTATTTATGCGCACTAACTCAATACAATGTGTGTGTGTCTCTGCTGTATTTCAATTCTACCGTAAATAAGAAAGTAGCAGGGTTAGCATTGTGTTGCCCTGTACTGTTGACAGCTGAGGCTTTGTGTTTCTGGGTCGGCCCTTGTTGTTGCATATAATAAATACACGGTTGGCTATAATTCACATCACTTATTATGCTGAACAAATGTTTCCGTCTGATGGACACAAGTTTCCCCTTCATCTTTTGGTTGCCACGGCGATGAATCCAGCCCAAGCTCTAAGAGGAGACTTTTTCATAGCGCGCTTAGGGGGGAACAAAAAGGCCGAGCACTTAGACGCAGGTAACAAGACTTTCTACCCAGACAGCCTTGTCCCCACTCTCCTCATATGGAGCCAGTGAATAGGCAGTGAAATGCCTCATAGATACTTAGCCCACCTCAGGAACATAAAAGTGGACTATGAACTTATTTTACATCACCTTGGGTTCCCACTTTGATTGATCGCATAAATAAAGTGTCGGACACATCACCTGTGGAAGTGAAAACACAAAGGTGCTCAACGGAAATCAATCTCAGTATGTGTATAACTAGAATTCCACCCCCCAAAAAATACGAAGCGTGTTAAATTCCTTCTTCACAACACATTATATCTGGAGATGGATGTAAACTGCAACTCGGCTGCTTGGTGGAAGCATTTGACCGTAAGACTGTAATTCTGACTCTAGACTTTTCAACCCGTCCTCTCGTAGGGCCTCAGTCACAAACAGAGTTTATGCACAAATCTGTGATTCAACGGTGCGTTCAAACGATGACGCACAAAACTGGGGTTCATTAATTTGTTCTTATCTAAATATATTTGTACTGTGTGAACCAATTTAGAACCTCAGTCTGTGCACGCACACAGAAGTGATGAGGGCTCGGCTAATAGGCAATAATTTGATGGACTTGGACATTGAACAAATATATTAAATAACCATTCGTCATCGTCGTCATTTATTGTCCTAATTAAAATCGTGTAAGAAGAAGAAGAAGAAGTTGCTCGGTAACAAAGCGAGTTGTAATGTTGAGGACAGAGTGGTTTGTCTCTTGCTGTTGTGGTGGTGGAGCCAGCTGAGTTTAGACAGCCACGTGCACCGTGTGTCTGGCGCTGGCACCTCGTGAGTGATCGTTTCCTCATCTCTATAAATCATGTTGTTCAGCACATTTAATTAACCGTTGCAAGCAGAAACGCCATTTTCACTGAAATATAATGTTCCTCTCATTGAATTGCACTAATTTATTCCAAAAGAAAATAGAAATTGCAAATATTATGAAAAGAATTATGACATAAAGTATCTCTGGGTGACAGTTGTTGGTGAATATAATCACTTTCCCCTCATTCATTGAACAAATTCCACTTCCATAATGTTGACTATCCAATCACTGCAAACATGCTCTCATCCTGTCAGATCTGATATTCCCACTCCTCTCCTGTGTCCTGTTATTTTCTTTCCTGTTTGGGATTCCTTCCATGACAACTTTGATGTGAAACCTTTTCGTTTTACTTGGGCCACCATCTGAACCTCAGGGGACAAAGCGCTCGCTGCTTCGGTTTCTAAAGCCCAGGTTTTATTTTTTTTTAACATCCCTCCTGATGACAGGCCACAGGAAAGTGTGAGTTCCACCTCCCACTTTCAGTTTCTGCCGTCCTGCCGTTTCTTTTCCCTTTTCCGGTTCAGCACATAGTTTTCCTCATGAGACGCTGAAAAAATAAGTATATTTATGGAAATATGGACAGTTGTGACAGAATTTCTGAGTCTATATTAGTCTATATTAGCAAATGAGCAGCTGTTATTCATTTGTTCATGTTTCCATCATTCTGCATAACATTTTGATTCAGGAGCATATAGCAAACCCAGGCAGAAAGGTTCCCTTTAACCATCCATCAGCCGCGCGCTAACCCAATCACTTATTGTCATGCCGGCTTATATGTGGAAATGATCAACAGTTTAGCACAAACAGAGCATATCGCATCTTTTCTAAACAGCAATCCTTTCTTCAGAAAGACCAGCAGGACACGCTAACAAGCAGTTGTGTCTGACACCCCTCCCACTGCTTGTCAAGTTAAGGCTCGTTTAGTTTATGAATGCGTTCATCTTCCTCCCAGCGAGGCGCGTTACACACAGATGCCTCCGCATATGAAGAGCCGCTGAGGCTTGCTCTCCAACAGGGATGTGGATTTATAAGCATAGCGTTTTAAGCAGCAAACCTTCACTCTGTGCGCCCTGTTTGGCTCCATGTGGTCAGTGCAGCCGTGTGAGGGAGAGCACATCGACCGGGAGACACATCGACATAGGACAACCCTTCAGAATACAGCTGGGATCCAGGTCATATTCACCAAACTTTTCTTTTGCAGCAATATTATTACTTTGTTTCATGCAGTGGGACAGGTCAGCGGGGCCTTCCTGTGTGGAGTTCTTGTGCATGTTCTTGTGTGGCTTTCCTCCGGGTACTTCGGTTTCCTCTCGCCGTCCAAAGACATGCATGTCAGGTTAATTGGTCAGAATGGCCCGTGGGTGAGAATTATTGTTTGTCTCTGTATGTCAGCCCTGTGATGAACTGGCGACTTTTCCGCCTCTCACTCAATGACAGCTGGGATTGGCTCCAGCCGCCAGCAACCCAGTAATGGACAAGCAGTCGAAGATGAATGAATATTTTATGCAATGTTATTGTATTGTATAGGAGGGAAGGTACCACTTCATCGAACCCTGAATGAAACGCTTTATAGGGAGAGCATTGATAAAGGCATTGATGTGCTAATATACAATGGGCTCTACACAGTCCATTTAGCCACTCCACTGGCACAGGCTGATGATAACATGGGTGTGAACATTTGTTCATTATAAAAATAATGACCCCGGGAAACCGGGCAGGTTTAGAGTGCTTGTTGTTGTCAGAGCATTTGGTTTCAGCTCATTGGATAATGAGGCTTTGCTGCTGGTATTGAACACGTCAGGTGTTCAGGAAGCTTCACGCCCAGTGAAGCAACCGTGCTTTAATGATTCATTGTGAAATCCCTCCTTCATCACAATCGCTGTGTATTCAGCATGTCTCAGCCCGGGCATCCTTCTTCACATCTTTGTGGAGACGCCAAGACACGTCATCCAGTCCGATGAGTTAGCTTCTTGTCGGTGATTATGAACTGGCACTGGTCCCCACCCATGGCCTATTTTTCAGCCGTGCATCGGGCCTGTGGAGGCAGCGACACAGTGACAGGTGATCCAGAGCCCCACCAGCCATCAGCGCTGGGCACACTAACAGTAATGACTCAGGGTGTGATGTGAATGAAGAGCTGGACTTGACAGCTGGTCCTTAGCTATATCTGGACACACTCTGCACTGACATGGCTGACATGCAGGGAGAGATGGAGGAGCCTGAGAGAAATTTCCCTTTAATATTTAAATTTCTCTGCACCTGCGAGAAGAGAGGGGGTTGAAGGGAAAGAGGAGCAGCACAATTATTATTCACAGAGCACAAGATGTTTGGCCCATGAACCCTCTCTGTTAAATGTTGTCTCTGCCAGACACTGCTTGTACCTGTAGCAGTATGTACAGTCACAGAATCCTGAGTTAGTGCAGAAATGATGCGCTGCTGAAATGGAGCTGTGAAGCTTTTTATGAGTGAGATAAGGTGATGATTTAATTTATTGTTTACGTGCTCTGATGTTGAAAATGCATCTCTTTCCCCACTCTGCTGCAGCTCCACTTTTCTGAAACACTTCAACCAGACTGCTCATCACTAATTCAGATGATGTAGGGATTTAATGAACTGGGGAAGCTTTCACTACAGTAAAAAGGTACAGATTCATCCATTCAAAATGGTGAATATTTCAGATAAAATGTGGGAGTTATGCAAAAAAATGTTGAATGATTTCACTTTGAAACTGAAAGTGTGGTACAATGAGAAAATATTGGTGAAAATGGGAAAATCAGTCCAATCTGTAAATGGAGGAAAGTATAAGAGCAGTCAGTGAGACTTGATGTGACACAGGCCTCCATTAACAAACCAGTAGGCTGTGGCATAACCGAAGCTTAGATAGTGTCATGATGCTGTAATTCATTATTACTAAACTATGTGGCAATGAAGCAAATGAATGAGAAGTATTGAGAAAGTTACTTAACTTAAAAACTTACTGACAGTAAATACCTGGCAGAGCCTTCAGGTGCTTGTGTATGTGGGATGTTTCACCATCCTAATGGCCTCCTCAGCTCTGGTGGAATTTTCCAGATGGGAAATCACACATCACATCGCATACAACATTTAAAATGTGTGTAGCAAGCGTAATGGCCGCGCTGTATTAATGCTGCCCTCATGCATTGCAAATTACAATCTATAAGCTACTGACAGTCAGCTCATCAGAGCCTGTGCCATCTGTAACGTGTGTGTGGGTGTGGGAGAGGTGAAGCTTGACAGACAGAGGGGAGGGCAAGGTAGATGGACTAATACTCTTTCTCTAGGCTATTGCACGCAATTCCAGGAGCCCACAGAGCAGTTAATTAAAACAGTCAGATCATATTGAAGATTTTCAATATAAAGACTCACATATTTAAAATATGTTCTCATGGGGTGTCTTATGAGGGTGAGCTACCAGCAAAGAGAACAAATCACATACTGATGCTTTTAAAGTTGAATAATTCAGATTTGTGGCTCGTCTATCAAATCAGTCCAGTCCAAATTTGCACAGTCATGTCAGTCATGACAACTCATCAAAACCCTCTGGGACAGATGGAAGTCTGGGTCAGATCGAGAGATTATTCCAACATACTTTTCCTTACACCATATCATTCCTGTCAATATATGTATTGATTAAATGTCATTTTCATGAGGTACTTGAAAACATCTTACCTCATCATACCCACGACACAAGAGCCTCTGCCCGCATGACTCATGGCTCTCGTGAGAGGAAGATGCTTCTGTCTGTCCCTCACGACTGACATTTCAGGTCTGATTCACTCGTAGATTCAATAACAGTGACTGTAGCAGAGGCACGGTGTGTTGTCCTCCTACCAACTCCAGGTGATATCCATGCTGGTAGAAGCCAGAAAACAAATATACGAGGAGGGGGAGGGGGTGGATTTTTTTGTGGTTCAACAAAAGCAACTCTGCCGCTGCTCCCTGCTGCAAACTGAAAGACATATAATCTCAGCAAAGATTGTTACAGGGCATGTTGTTTTATGATCTATATGCAATCTATTCAGAGCTCTTCATTCTTTCTTTCTTTTGGGAAAAAAAATCACATTTCAATTCTTACCTCCCTTTGAGGCATCTTTGGACCGGATCAGAGTGTCTTTACATGTTGGGAAGCCAAAGATTACACTGCAACCCCCTGATCCTTTTCAGCTTGTGCTGCATGCGTTCTCTTTGTCAGTGTACGTTACTCATAGCTTCATAATAGTTCTGACATTCAGCCCAAGGGAAAGTGATTCTTGGAAGATATCAGACCTGAGGGATTTGCTGTTATGACTGCTGTGATTATAAAAAGACTGTTTAGAGAGCAAAAGGTAAATAGAGACACTCGGGTGTTCGTGAATCAGGCAGGAAATGAGTTTGAAAAACCAAAACACAACATTTGCCTTTGGAAAAGCAGAACGGTTGAAACCCCCTTTTTCTGACTCCACTTGTTGCTGTCTCTCAAATTCTTTTTCGTCTTGAATCTCACTTACATTTTCACTTTCTCTATTTTCCTTCTCTCCCTCTCTTTTTTTTTATTAGTGTTGAGCTCCCTTTGTAGTTTTTATTCTCATCCATAACACTTCCTTTTCCTTTCTCCCGGGGCACATAAATATTTGGCTGGCAGCTGTGACTGCAGTCCTTTGTGTCCTATCACCGGTCCTCCACATTTTTGTGCTGTCTTGTAAAATAAAACATTATTGAGTGGCATGGCAAAATTACATTAGACTGCAATGATAAATACGTCCCATGAAACTCCCCTCACGTCACGTAAATGGTGGAATTTGTCTAATGTGACATGAAATATGTTGCGGGATGCCGGGGTGTGGAAGTGGTGGCGTGCATAGAGCAGTAATGATGAGTGAGGCGGCCGTGTGTGCACACGTGAGTGCTTAAACCCCTCCTTCCTCAAACCCGCTGCCAGCCCTGTCGCTAACGCAGCAGCCCGCTGCATTATTTATCCCCACAGCAGTACAACCATTTTAACTGCAGCCGCCGCTGCCGAGCAGGCAGCTTGCAAAGTGCACACCTTGCAACTCAAAGACCTTTTTCATAAACTTTACTGCTCTGCTCTTCTCTCGGTAAGCCTGCAAGATAAAAAGGCCTCTCTCCTCCCCTTCTCCCCTAACCCTCAAGCTCCCTGCTTTGGTTTAATGATAAAAACACCTGGATATGGATTCTTCAAACAATAACGCCGCATCACAAACACTTCATAAAAACTGATAAAAAAAATGGTGGGCAGGCTGTAATGCTCCACACTTCACTTTACTCTTCTGTGCTGTTTTCACTCTATGTCCCCGCAGCTTGAAAAGCAAATAGGATGAAGAAGAGAAGTGTCTTATTACCTGCTTATTCTGTAATGGAAAATACAAGAGTGGTGACAACAGATTGTCATCCAGCAAAGAAAATACACAGATCTCACTGTCTCTCTCTTCATGCCCGTGCAGACTAATGTCAGTTTCACAAATGGACGCCACACTGATGTATGTCCAAGTGTCCATGTCTTTGGTTTTATTTGTTGAGTTGTAAAAATGATGGACAGCTGGGACTGGCACTCTCTAGCCTCTGAAGATTTGTCTCAGCCTTGCAACCACAGCTCTTTCCCCGAGTTCCACGTCCCCTCCACATGCCACTAAAAGTGCAGGATAGCAGTGGTTTCTAAATATTCTTTATGTATTTATTTATTTATTTTTTCTTAAGCAACACGAAAGCTTATATCACTACATCAACTCAAATAATGTAAAATGTCCCACCATGGCAGATACAGCAAAGCTCTATAGGATTTATAGATATGGTGGTGCACTTTGTGTTTTTTTTTTTCTTTTTCTTTATTTTTTGATGGCGTGCATGCAACATGGACAGATGGAGATAAACAAGGTGCCGGTGGAAAGGGGAGCACATAAAAACAAATACAAGATAGCGTCCCCTTTCTGCAGCTATCATCCGCCAGTTTTTCTTGGCAGAACTTTAGCAAACCAAGCAGAGATAACAAAATAGAATTGTATGTAACAAGATGAATGCACAATGGTCGCTGAGTCCAACATAAGGAGCGGTCAGTTATGTAGTGACTCAGTTAGTCAGGGTTACAGGTTTTCTCCCATAAAGTGAAAATATATTTTGAACTCTTCTTTGCATTATCCAGAAGGCTTTTGAACAATCTTGTTTGTGGGCTGTTACTACTAAGGACTGACCTTTCCATCATGACAGGAATACACGCTAATGGACATGCCATTTATGACTCTTTCTCTGTGGGAGGCACAACACAGCCAACGCTCAAGGTCGTGCCATGTTTGCAGCTCTGTGCCTCCAGACATTCACACTTGCAGCTGTGAATGCTAATGAGACGTGTTTTGTTGGTCAGACGGCATTGTAATTGGCAGCCGAACCACGCGTGCTTTCGTTCACAGGTCAGCTCTCAGACCTTTGGCGTGCATGACGGAAACTAATGTGATATTGGCAGCAACTGAGTTTGACTTCGGTGACTTTTACACTGTACCGTGACTCAATTAAAAATCTTTAACAGCAAGAATCAACTGGAACAGCACAAAACATAATTGAACAAAGCCTTTTTTCCCCCCATAATGTGGGCATGAAAAGTCTTCTATTTTATTTGAAATGAATAGTGTCACATGATGTTTTGCCCAGCAGTTGCACATCCAGACATCCAGGACATTTATTTGAACCTTCATCAGAACCTTTCAGAGGAAAACGTCTGCCTCTTAAGCTGCTAAATGCGTCACTTTCTTTACTTGCTAGTTGTTGTCCTTGTCTGGTTTTCATTTGAAACAGAGTAGACATAATCCAGCGGGCTTTTAAGGCAAAAAAAAAACAAAAAAAAAAACA
>JAFBJW010000042.1:965-67042 GCA_016785235.1 Pseudorhombus dupliciocellatus | reverse complement strand
CAGCAGGCTTTTGGCAAAGCATTTGGTTGATGCTAAAGCAAACTATTTAATGGGCTCCACAGAGTCTTTTGTGGTGTTATTTATCCCTCCATGTTCTGTGTTCATTTCATCTGTACACGTGCACATCTCCTGAGATGCCGACAAAGGAGAAATGGTGCAGGACTACCAGAGGCTGCTGCGTGCGGTGCAGTCGTTGCTGGGTTTGAGACGTTAAGTCATCTTTAGCTGAGCAGAGGCCAGTAAATGAAAGGAACGAGTCGTTATGTATTTTTTGTTAAACATCAGTGAAGTTAAATATTGACCAAACATTCACCAGCACACATTTGGGGGCGGGGGGCAGAAGAGTGTTCCCCGCGCTCCTCCACATATCTTGAGAGGTTTGAGAACTCATTACTTTTGCCGATCTGACAGCTCTACCTGAGGCGGCAGATCGTCAGGGACGTGAGAGAGAGCTCGACAGCAGCAGGGTCAGCAGCTAATATTAGCAAAATAGCAGAGTCACGCTGTCAAGGCTTTGTTAAGTTCTTTGTCATCGTGTGGCTGAAGAGGTGCCTCTCTGTCTGTCATTGACCTGACCCTACAACGCATCATCAGTCTTGATAAAAGGTGTGAGGGCTGAGCAGTGTCCTCTAGAAGTCAATTCACTCCTGAGGCTGAGAGAGATGTTGACAGTCAGGAGCCAACTGCTAAGACAAGAAAAAATAAACAGCAACGACGGGGGAATATTAAATCCAAATCTTACATTTATCATGCACACACATTTGCAACAGATTAGCTGATGACTGCTGGGTAATTACACTTCATGCTACAGTCTCCAAACAATTAGCCACAGAGGGGTAAAAGGACAACTTCCGTCTCCTGACGGTTTTGATGGGTGTGTCAGTGTCCAGAGTCCATCCAGGGACGTAATGTCCTCACCCCTGTTCAGTTGTTGTTGTTGTTTGGGGTGTAAATCAGCAAGATTACGCAAAGCCTATTGAACAGATTTCTGTGAAACTTGGTGGACAGATGGGACACGGGCCAAGAGAGGTTCCATCGGATTTTGGCTCTCGTACAGAAATCTTATATCACCACTGGAAGTCACACATTATTTTGAAATTCCTGCAGTAGCTCAAGGAAAAATGCAAAGACCTTTAACAAAAAAACAACCTGTGTGTCGGAGAATGTTTTCTATACATTTTAGGGGACTTGGAACAGTGGAATTGGCTCAGTGGAGTAATTAGACACTGCTTCAATTCATGAAACCTGCCTTCAGACAGGTTGATATTAAATGACCTGACCTCTAGAAATTATTGTTGGCTCCACATATGGGCCCCCTGTTGTTTCTCATCTCTGTGGGGAGAGTTTGTGTGAAGGCTGAAATACACACAAAAAAAACCCTGCCACATCTTGTACCTGTAAAGGATGATTGATGGTGCCATGAATTTTTATCTGCAGCGCTCTTCACTATACCCCAGCAACTCCTCGTGTGCCATTTATTTTGTCAGGATGCATATCTGTCAGGAGCACCTCTGTTTTCCAGAGGTGAATGAACCTGTAATGTGGCACTACATATTCCTCCAATCCTCACTCCGGCTGCGGCATTAGTCCGTCGATCAGTCATGTCGGTAAACCATCCATGAGAAGGCCAGTGTCAGTAAACTGGGGGGGGAGCATGAAATGAAGACTCCATCTGAAAACACTCCATCATCATCACGATGCAACCATTGCAGTGCGCTTTAACCTCTAGTTTTTTTTGTCCTTTTTAAAAAAATACAATCGTCTCATTCCAACTCCTCAAGATGGAACGCGACGCAGTTCTTTATTTTCCCTGACTTTTGCTCCAATCATGAAGAATCAAGGTAGAGCATTTCGTTTGGAGAGGGTAATTTCTAAGTGAGCATTTCTAATTGCCTTAATCTTCAATATTGCGACGAGAGCGTAAAAATACATTTTTTTTTTTGAACTTTGGTGCAGGTGTTTGTCTACGCTCTCCATCTTAAGTGCCTCTTGATCTTTGGTAACACATAATTGCAGTTGTCACAATCAGTATTTCTCACTCCAAGCAGCCGTGAACAACAGTTCCACCGCTGCGTGTTACTCAGGTAGAGGAGGATTGTGATGACAGATGTCCCAATACTTCACTTGAATTTGCATTCAAATGACTTGATGTTGACGTTAATACTGTTATCAAGTCAGTGTGAGTTTGCCACATGAAGTCTTACCTGCATTCACTGAATAATTACTGTATGTGGTCGCATGCCTTTGAATTGAAAGCCGTCATGATGTGTTCCCATTGTCAGGATTCTGCCCTGATTTTGATCCAACCTTTATTAGATGAGGATGGCCAAATACTTCCTTGGCCTCAACTTGTGAAAGATTCCACGCTGCCAGACACTTGCTAGTTAGTTTCGGTTCCCCTCATCGCTGTCTCCCAAGACTTCTCCAGTGCAGTGCTGTTGCACAAGATCATCACAGGCATCTTAAAATAGCCGGGAGAGGCAGAGGTGGAGGAACTGTCAACTTGTTGGCATGTTGCTCGCGTAAGGAAGAAGCTCGTCTGTGCTCATGTGAGATATCAGATGCACACAAGCAAACACGATTTCACACACCTGCAGTAAATCCTTCCTTCATTGAGATTAGAAAGATCACGTAAGGTGGAGGTATTAAGTCAGCTCCCTATTCAGATATCAGTTCCAGGAACGAGTCTTTGCAATATTTGATATAAAATTAGAGGGAAATGTTCATAAAAATTATCAGTCCCTTTCCTCCCCCTTTCCCATCACCCATCATTAGGCAGTTGTTGTTGTGATTACTATTCATGAGACCTCACAACTACGGTCTCATTTACATCTTTGCATGTGTTTTACACACACACACACACAAACAATAACAAGCCCTCATATACAAACAGTAAATACGCTGCACTCTGCGGTTTCCACTTGATCTTTTATTCATAAACGCCTCAAAGTCGTTCTATGGGTCTTGGTGAGGTGGCAGTAGACATTAGTGTAGGAGATAATTGTTCACAGGCCAAGAAGAAGAGCACCTCTTAGGGCCTAATAGAGTGTCACTGTATTGTTAACACAAATACAACATGGACAAAAGGGAGCCTGCTGCACTGCAGCTTCCTCTCTGCTATCAAGCGATTACATGACAAATTGCCTTGACTTGTTGCTCATTTCTGCTTCTGCCGGCTCCAGCTGCTTGGCTTCAGTGTTTAAGAGCTCGGCACCATTCAAAAAGCTGAAGGCTCCCTATGATAATGCGTGAATGAAGAAAAAGTGCCTCTCAGACAGGCTGCATTTATTGCTGGGAGATGTCCTTTTTATGTGCTGTTTGAAGTCTAGTGAATCAGTCTTGCTGTTTTGTGGCTCTGCTGAGAAGACGTCTCAGCAGGCTCCTCCAGGCAGGTTAGGGAGAGGCACCCCTCTTCTCCAGGAGAACTCATGGCCACACCCAACTAGCAGTTGACTGACAATAGGACATTATTTTGAATATTAACAATAACAGCTCACCTGTCCCATCATTATGCTGTTTTAAGTCTGTTTACAACACATCACTCATCAGTCTTCTCCCTCGTCATTGCAGGTGTTCACCAGGTATGGGAAGTGCTACGTGTTCAACGCGGCGGAGGAAGGGAAGACGCTCCGCACCACCATGAAGGGAGGGACAGGAAACGGCCTGGAGATCATGCTGGACATCCAGCAGGACGAGTATCTGCCGGTGTGGGGGGACACAGGTAGGCCTGACGTCACACAACTCAAACTACCGTTGTCTGTTTTGCTTTGCCTGTTCTTATTTTCAACTATATTTAATGGCTGAGGGTGACCATGGTTCTCCTCTCTCTTTTCTTCAGTCTGTGTGTGTGTGTGTGTGTGTGTGTGTGTATTCTTTCTCCACACAATTTCTGGTTCAGTGATGTTCCGTCACACTGACTGGCCGTTACAAGAAGGTACTAGAAGGGTTTGCTGTAATGAAGTCACCCACATAGCTACATTATATTTTACTCCAATGACCCTCCATTTTAAGATCCTACAATTCTGAGACCACATTTTCAGAACCACAGCGGTCTCTCACAGTCCTGCTGTCTCTCTTTTTGCAATTTTAGTTGCGTTTCTTAGTGTTAATCCTAAGAAAAATGACAGCAACCTCTGGTGCCCACTGAATCTGAGACCATGAAAATCAAATAAAAAACCTAATTTCCCCAGTTGTTTACCAAACAAAGCCTTGAAGTGCTTCAAATTTCTGCCGTAATTAAATCGGTTCAGGGATCCAGAAAATCTTATTAAATGTCAAATATAAAAAAAGGTTCCAATTTTTTTTAATTTTTTTTTTTTAGATGTTCTTGATTGAAATCGTACTAAAATGCTTGACAAATGCTTTCCTGATTTTATTACTGCGCTCTCTGTTCATATGTAGAGCAGTAGTTCCTCTCCTCATTCACACCGATGGACGTCAAGGGCGTCCAGTGTTGTCCCACTCTCTCAGTATCTCGTAGTAGTAGTCATGAGTAGATGGACGTATCCTCTAAAAACCTGGACTTTTCATAGATCTTAAAGAATAGTCAAAACCCTTTCAAGTCGACCACCGAAGCCTCATTTAAAGCCTTTGCTTTTATTCAGTGCAGTTTTAAATTACCCTCCATTTATTAGAGAGTATTACAGATCGTGTTAGTGGTTCAAATTGAATGTTTTTGGGGAGCGGGCTGTCTGCTGCACGGTGGAGCTCATTGAAAGGCCGACTCACGTCTGAGCCGAGTGGAAGGGCAGACAGGGGAGTTCCCGGAGCAGCAAGCCAAGCCACAAGCTGCCAGGCAGATGGACATTATTTACTCTGGGCTCAGACTTAAAGAAGATCCATCATCAAAAATCCCACATCCCCCCCACACCCCCCCCCCCCCCTTGTGTTCTTGTATGAACAACAGGTCCCATAGCTCCCTGTCCTGATCTCCTGGTTTTATTTCCTTGTGTACGGGCTGAACTCCATCCACCACCCTCACAGCATGCACTGCGCTGTCTCCCAGCATGCTCCGCTTTCCTGTGCCCTTGTTTATCCCTGTGTGGTTTAATTAGCCCAGATGAGCTGAGTCAGCCTCCGCAGGGAGTACGCTGCCTCCTCGACCGAGCCAGGCGACATGGTGGGCACACGCTCCGCACAGACTCTTGCTCCATCTCCTCCCGCCAATTACCCCTTTTTCCTCCCCAAACCTCCTTCCCCTCGGTGGCGTTTTCTTCCTGTCCGTCTCTCAGAGGGCAGCAGTCGGTCCCCGGGGTTCTGTCAGCGCGCAGCTCTGCCCAGGGAGCAGCAGGGCAGCCACGACACTCCTCCTCATTTTGTCATGACGGACAAACATTGGAAAAACAACATGTATCATGGAGCGAAGGAAAAGAAGAGTAAGAGATAAAGGTTTAAGTGAGGGGCGATGACAGATGGCGTTGCGTGGAAACCTTCTCCTCCCTGTGTTATTAAGCAAGCTGCTCACAGGACGCAGTAAATGGTGTCGATGTGTCTCTCGGTTATTTTGAGCTCACCGGAAGACACAAAAAGACGCTGGTTTTTGATGAAGGAAACGAGGAAATACATCTTAGTGACAAGACCCTGAATCAGACAAACACATTTTTCTTTTAATGTGTAAACCTGCCTGTTTGGAGCAGGCTGTTTTTGGTCTGTGGTGAGGCTGCTGGCAGTTTTCCCTCTGAAACTGTAAAAGTGACCCGATTGAGTAAATCCCACTGTTTCAAAAAGAGCTGTTTATTCAAAGTTCAGTGAAGCTCAAATCAGTACACAGGAGCCTCACATCACTGCTTGCCTTTGAATTCAAAATGTATGGAACATCTCACATGTTCAGATTCTACACTGCACATTTTGGAGCCTGGAATTTGAATTAGAGCTGGAACGTTTATGAACGTGTTGCCTCCACGACACAAGATGTTTTGTCATTTCTAACTTCATAAATGAAAATGAAGACAACAAACAGACGAACAGTGTTTGGAAAGTGATGATTAGTTTTTCTGTATCTCTGAACTTGGCGTACAGACTCTGCAATATTGAATTTTTGAATAATTATTTCAACAGCTGCCACACACTGACCTCTCCTGACACGTTATCTGCAATTTGGGAATTGGACAGGCCTATTTTTTTCCTCGTCAAACAGTCTTGATCAAAGTGGCGTGTTTGCTCAGTCCGCAGCCG
Organism: Pseudorhombus dupliciocellatus; assembly: GCA_016785235.1. Lineage (NCBI taxonomy): Eukaryota > Metazoa > Chordata > Actinopteri > Pleuronectiformes > Paralichthyidae > Pseudorhombus > Pseudorhombus dupliciocellatus. Next base: position 60,868 of record JAFBJW010000042.1, on the reverse strand, counting down.
CCATGTTTCCCTTCAGCAGCTACAAAATGTTTGCACAGACGAGGAGACCTTCAAAGGATCCCCAGTCTATGAAACTGAATTTACATTCAAGTCCCATTTCATCTTATATCAAAGTGATAATATATATAAAATATATATGTACTGCACACACATATATATACTGCATTTTTAATTATACACATGAGAGAGTTTTGTTGTAGATTAATCTGACTCTGAAACTGACATTTCAGAGTTCCTAAGCAACCAATTACAGTGGAGTGATGCATGATGGGAGATATAGGCATAGAATTACAGAACTCTTGTCGTTTTAAATCTTCCTTCTGATCTTCCTTCTTTGTTGTTTTCCTGAAAAAAGGCTGCCGTGTTTTATTTAATTTAGACCCGGAGCACTTTGTAGGCAAACGGTCTGCTTTCTGAATCCTGCCGTTACGTTTCCCATCAACGTGCCATCTATCATCTCTGATCTCAGCTCTCACGTAAAGTGGGAAACAAGCGGCAGAAGAACAACAAACAAAGTGCAGAGCAAAAAGTTAAAAAAAAACAAAACAAAACATTGTGCTGTGCCTGTGCACTCTTTGTGTGTGCTGTTATTAAATCAAAGAGATGGTGAAGAGCCCTCTGAGGAGCACCTGAAAGGAACAGGAAGGTGTTTGTTCAGCAACATGTTAAACAAACAAGTGGAAAGTTGTTGATCTTTAGTGTGTGTGTGTGTGTGTGTGTGTTGCTCAGGATAACTTGTTCCTTTCCATGTCTCATTTGTTGCTGTTCAGAGGACATTTTTCTTTATGTTCTTGTCAGAAATCATAAATTGTTCTCAGTAGCTGCACAGTTTAAATTGCCACGCCTTAAAGCAGGGTTTGTGCAAACAAGCAAACATTTTACCTCAACATGATGTTTGTAAGCTTAAGCTTAAAATTATCGCTATATTGTGAAATTTAAAAAATTGGAATAATGTAAACTCGATGGGGAGTCGGAGCTGTTCTCGCCGCTGGAATGTGGATTTTGAGGCGCTCCTGCCGCCCCCTTCAGCTCGGTACAGCAGATGGGGGCAAGTGCGGGCCGCGACTGGGTCGCCTGTCGCTCGAGCAGTGTCGTATTCCTCTCCATCTGCATTTGGAAAGCTTCCATCAGTGGTCTACTCTCAGACATGAGGTGCCCCGTCATCCCATCATCCTCAGGCAACTCAGGCGCTGCCATTTTCACCCAGTAGATCAATCTGCTAACGGCTTTCACGGCAACTTCTTTTACAGTCGTCCAAACCGGAAGGACTCCTGGCTGAAGGCTACTCCAGCTTCTCCTTCCTGGTAGTAAGGGTCAGGCGAGGGGAAGGGATTCAGCTGCAACATCTTCACCTCTAGATGTCACTCAATTTTACTCAGTGAAATAAACTGGAGGCTTCACTCATGTGGGCACGGATCAGACGGGTCGATCATCTCAGTTACCACAGTGAATTATGGAAATCAAAAGGTCGCAGGAGGACGGCGGTGAAAACAGAACCCCACCCGAATTCATTCCCTGTCAGACAAAGCACGGAGATTCGAGTTATGAGCACGGCTGCTGGGTCGCTGCCACATTTCATCTGTGTCTCTCTCATTTTGTCAAGTCACTCTGAGTCAAAGGAGCGAGATAGTGCTGATGAAACGCACAGTAACCTCAGATCTGTCGCGTGTTTGATTCCGCTCAGGCTTTGTTCGGAAACAGCAAACATGCTTTTCCATGATGCTTTTGATCATCTCATGATAAAGAGAGCCGAGCTGACTGGAGCCCAAACAAGCAGCGAGGCCAACTCTGTAACTCACACACACACACACACACCATTGTTTATTCAGATAGATGGATGCAGGGTGCAAACGCTAACATCTTGTTTTGACTTTTGGAGAGAGATCATTGTCTCCAGCTCACTCAGTGTGAGTTAATGTCTTGGTCTTCATCATTCTGAATCCGTGTTTTAGTTCATATGATTCTATCATCACCTAATTAGTCGCTTGAGCCAAATAAAGCAAGGAAACTGCAGACGATGCCACAGTACTTAGAAGTCACACAATATCCACACCCGATGCATACAGCGCTTTATTATCATACTTAAGCTAATTAGCATCACGCTCTACTAGAGACGCCCTGAAACCAAAAACTCCTTGAAAAAAATGTTTACTGATGATTCAAATCAAGTGACAAGTCGAGTTTTTCTCAAGGGCTTCTATTGAAACTGATCCTAAAAGTCGTCCCTCTGTTGGTCATTCAGATGAATACAAACCCACAACAAGACAACAAATTGACACATATTTTAGTTTAAACAGGAACAGGGACTGAAATAAAGCTGCTAATTCAATTCACCAAGAGCAGAAAAGTTCCAACAAAAAAAATGGTAAAAGTTGAATTTACACAAACGTCTGGAGTTAAATGATAAAACCAATATTAGTTATTTTTAATTACAATCCCATGTTTCTGAGACACCTCATTCCTAAAGAACACTATTATATTGTCACACAGAGCCAGACTAAAGCAGCCGACAGTTGCACCAGGCTGCATCCCTTTATCACAATGAACAGTCCTTGTACGTAGAGCCTCTATTTTCATTAAGTGCAGCTTCAGGGATCCTGTTCCTTGTTTACACTGTTTTTTGTCCAATATAATGAAGGCATGTATCACAGAGCACGGCGATTTAGCTTTTTAAATTTGTTTTTAAATTACTTGTTGGACAACGCTGGATAATATTGTAATGTAGTTGTGCTATAGTCGTTAATGGAGCATTCATCCTACAACTACCTTAAAGGCATTTAGCTGTGCTTTCCCTTTGCATGCCGCAGTCGTACATTCATATATCCAGCAGGCAGAAGTGAATGATCAATTGTCGAGTTGGGGAGACTCCTCTGCACATTCTGTCTTTTTGTGTGCAAAGTTTTGGTGCAGGGCAGTTTCTCAAGGTTTAGTCAAGACGCTTTGTAAACATTCAGGCAGATGAGGTTCCTGCACTTAGACACAGGGGCTGCATTAATGTAATCTATACAATCTCTCTCACACACAGTGATGTGCGCGTGTGTGTTATTGTCTTGCTGTTCGTGCTGAGCAATCCCAGCATCCTGCTTGCAGGGCAGCCAGTTGGCAGTACAAAACCTTGCCTCAATGTCCAAGAGCAAACCGCAGAGTGGGAGGACATGGAGAGAGAACTTTATTGATTTCTACAAAGTCCATCCTCTCTTCTCCCATAAACGTTATGGGTCATTTTGTCCTTGTCTCTCTCCCCCTCTCCCTCTCTCGTGTGTGTGTGTTCGAGTGATCTGAATGAGTGGAACGGGGTTGTTTCATCTCTGGAGTCAGCGCCAAGTGTTCCTCTCAACCAGCGTTCCATGTCAAGACAAATGGGACAGCACGTCTCTGACAGTGTGTTAAACCAAAGACATTCTTACAAGTCCACAGCATGAGTCAAAAGCCTGGAATCCATGGCTAAAAGGCTGTTTCAAACAGGAAACGCAGAGTTTCTGTCACGTCACCGGTTGAGTGTCAAGTTGTAGTATTGACTTTATTTTTCCTGCTCCTCTGTTCCCTCAGCAGTTAATCTGAACCAGTCAAACGGCCATAAGACATTTTCTTCTGTCTGTTATCGGCTGAATAAATCCACTTCCTGAGACTCTCCATCTGTCTTCCTTCCAGAGGATACGGCCTTTGAGGCAGGCGTGCGGGTGCAGATCCACAGCCAGGCCGAGCCCCCGTTTGTTCACGAGCTGGGATTCGGCGTGGCCCCCGGCTTCCAGACTTTTGTCGCCACACAGGAGCAGAGGGTAGGTGTTGTTTTTCTCCTAACCCGCATGTTGGGCTTATTGCTTCGAGACCAAAAGGAATTATGTCTCGGCACAGACACGTTCAGAACAGCAACAAATACATGCATTATTCAGGCGAGAGGTGGGGCATCCGGGATCAGGAGACAGAGACAGGACTTCACGTATTAACTCTGCCCCGCAGATCATGGGATTGCCTTGACAGCACGCAGACCCTGTTGTCATCTATTGCACCACATAGTCTCTAGATATTTGCGTCTCTGTGGGGTTAGCTCTTTAGCCCGTAGCTCCACCTTGCTCATGGTGAATCCAGCAGGGGAGCTCCTGCTGGATTATCACATGCACTTCTCCTGGATATCTAAGGAAAATATACCATTCTATACCAAGTCTGTGGAGTCGGTGGAGTATCTCATTGGACCTCCTCTGTAGAGGTCAATGCTTGTGTGTGTGTGTGTGTGTGTGGATAATTCTCTCGCTGCTCCTGTACAATTCTCTCCTGACCCTCGCCCGGCCTCTATGGTCTCTCGGTGGTTATTGACTGACAAATAAAAACCTTCCCCTCTGTCTGTAGCTTTGACCTTGCTGGTGGAGAGGTGCTTCGCTCCAGCGCGACTCCAGTCAATCATGTGAAGCCTCGCTCCATGACACGTGGCCGCAGGTGTCACACAAACACTACAGCTGATCATATTTGCTGTAAATTGCTTCTTCTTTTTTTTTTTCGCTCGTCGGCACAACAATCCTCGTTTGTTTTCCGGTTCAAACAAAGCGCTACCCAGATTAATGTTTTTGTGTGGTGACTCCTCTTCGTCAATTAACGATCTGTTATTGTTATTGTTTCCATCTCTGTTATTGTCTTATTGGCCTGTCTCTATTTCTTTATTGTTCTTTCTGTTTATCTCTTCCTCTTTTTTACTGCAGCCAAATGAAACTTTTAAAAAATGTCTCGTCCGTGTCTCGGTGGAGGGGGATAGCTGGGAGCAGATAAATTTGTTAAGACGAATTCGTTGCCTCCTAATTTCTAAGTTGGCCTCTGTTATTGGAATATCAATGCCGCTTGTTTTCTTTAGGTAACCACTGGCTGTCAGACACTCTTCTTCTTCTTCTCTTCTTTTTCTGGCCTCCAGCATTAGAAACGAGCTGAGAACAAAACACTGACATTTTTTGTCAACTATTGGCTTTAGTTTGAAGTAGTATTTCTGTACAATATCGTCATGTTCCAGTTTAAAAAAGTTACCGGCTTCACCTCACCTGTCAGCACCATTTTTAATAAAGGGGCTCTTACCATGATTTCAGCTGAAAGTATGCAGGTCGCAGTCGGCCTTTCAAGATATTATATCAACAAGAAACTCGACTGGCGGTAATTGAGGTTGGACATGAAAGAAAAAGAGCTTTTCCTTGTCGACTCCAACATGTAACACAGTTTTGTACAAAAACAAACTGGAGCCCACGCTTCAGAAGAGGAAAGACGTCAGTGTGAAGAAGTAACCTAGAATGAAAGCACAGAACATTTTCTATTTGTGAAAGATTTACTTCATCGTTGCTAATGCACATGAAACAAAACTTGGCTTCAAGACTAGACTGATTTCACAGCTTGCCTCAGCACACCACAGCCCAGCGTGGTGCTGCGGTGCCCACAGTCACCTCAGCGGTGTAGCAGGAGAAAGATGAGGAGACCTATTCAGAGATGGTTGGGCTTTGTGAGTAATGAGCCTCCAGGGTTCCAGTCTCCACTCGTCTGTCAGCCCAGTTCTGTGACCGGCAGGGTGAAGACAGGCCCTCCTCTGCCTCCCTGCTGTGCAAACACTGCCCCTCTCCACAGGCCCACACAGTGGGAAACACAGCACATTTAGCCCCAGCAAATTAATGCAGAATTCATATGAGGGGAAAAAAAACATTCTGGCTGTGAGAAGTTCCCACCTTGAAGCTTCTTCCTCTGTAGGAAGCCGGGGTTGACTTTGAAATGTGTCCAAAAACAATCATGTTAACGATAATAAGGTTGGAGACGGAGGATTTGAAACGAGACTCTGGTGATGTGAGCGCTCTGATTAGTGGATCTATAAAACAGATACCGTGCATGTGAGTCTGCCTTTGAGAAATTACTCTGACAAAGAGTTTAAATGAACTCATTTTGACTAATAATATTGGGCCTAGATTTAAGCGGCTTAATCAAGTGAGCTGAAGGCAAAAAGAGCCCTGCCTATGGTACAGCCTAAATGAGTCATCATGCACAGACAGGCAATTTCAAATTAACGCTCTCCACACATTGAAATTGCCCTTGTCTTGACTTTTGACTTAAGCTAAAGAAGCACAGTGTCCCTTTCATTCTTCCATTCTTCCAAATGGAATACAAAATAAGAAACCCTTTTCTGTTTGTTTGGAATCTGGGCCAACAGGCTGTGATTGGGGGTTTACAGTCTTGGAAACGTTGATCCCTATGAAGTGTTTATGCAGCAAATGGAAGATAAAGACATGTACAACCAGATTTTTTTCTCAACTGGCAAAATGTAGGCTAATCTGTGCTAGCATGCATCTTCGTATGAAGGTCATTTAAACGGTCGATTCATTCAGGAGACGTGTTCCACGTCTTCTCCACAGACGAAATGTGGAACTTGCCTCCGTGCTCTGATTTGATGCCGACACTGAGCTCCAGCCCTGACTCTGAATTCAGGTCAACACACCAGTGTTAGTACAACCCTCTCATTAAAACCCACCCTGTTCAATCCCGACCTTCTTTGAACCATGGCCCTTTGTGACCAAATGGTAAAGACTAATTACAACGTTGCTCCGCTACAAGATGGAGACGGAGCATTGATTAATATCATGCTGAGTGGGGCACGGGCCTCTGCTCTTATTAGACAGACTGTAATCGGGTCAGCGGGTCTCGTAGTGAAAACTAAGATTGAGCACCTCTGATTATCTGATTATGGGGAAATAATCAGATCTGGATTCAGCCATCACCGACTGTAATTAGACCCGAAGCTGAGGTGAGCCGAGGTTCTGAAGGTGACCTATCTTGAGGATAGATGAGAAGCACCTTTTCTTCTTAAGTCCCTAATAAAATTAACAGCGTCTTGCATGTTGGTATTCACCGCTCGCGCTCGCTGCTGGCATCCGTTAGTGCACGTTTAATTATCACAGGAGACATTACAGCCATGTCCTAAAGTGGTCAAAACCCTCTGGAGGCTGTAATATTCAACACACTCGATTGCTGCGTTTGGATTTACTGTCTCAAGTGTCGGGGAAGCGATTGTATCTGCAGAGCTACGGAATCAAACTCCCTTGGAGCAGAGCTATAACATCGCCTGATAGTAGAGGGCAGGGTTTCAAATCCTGTCAATGCTAACAAGCAAACTGTGGCCAAATATCACCTGGCAGCATGCTCTGTTTTGCCTCATCCAAAAAAGAATTGCTCTTTTGGCAGAGAAAGGAAACCTCACTCGGGATGCGTTGTGATGACATTGAAGGGAACTGGGGGAATAGTGGGCGATGGGAGCAGGGAGCGCGGGCGGAGAACGCGGCCCGTGTTGTGGAGCAGATGGGCCTTCACGCTGCTCCGCCCGGTGTCCCCCGTCCCTCATCTGCCGTCCCAGTCTTCAAAGCTGCAGGAGCAGGAGGAGACATTTGGAGTTTTTCCTTCCGCCGTCACCGGATGCTGGGGGATTTTTTCCGACAGATTCTGGCGATCTGTTGGATTGTTTTCCGTTCCGCCTGGTTTGTCGCGAGGCTCTTCCGCTGCTTCGCTCTGGCTTAGTTTCAATGACTGCGGAACATCGTTTGGAAAGCTGCTGTCAGGATCTGTCCACATTTTGGGTCTGATACGTGGATATTGTCCTGATGAGTGGGATTTTCAAAAGTCTTGAGAAGCACTGACTTAAAAAAAGAAAAGAAGGTTAATATATTTCGACTTTCGTTTTTTTTTCAACTGTGTTTGCTCCCAGGGGATAATTCTAAACTGTATTTATCTCCTCTATTGTATGCAAATCAATAAGACAGTCACGCTCATTGATTTATCATGATACACATTTATGTATTTATGCAGCATGGAAATGCAGAAATAAAACATTCCAATCAATAATTGTAGCCCTTGCTGTCGCTGTTGTTTACCCATAATTCCTTGAGAAGTAAGGCGGTTAAAAAAAAAAAAGGAGTAGGTTTGCTCTCCGTGTCTTACACGTTTTAAATTCAATTTTCCGCACTCTGCAGAAACCCCGCTGTGACTGTGTTTCATCTAATCTCTTCTTCCTCATGGCCCAACTGACCCATCACCTCCTCTCTCTCTCACCTCCTCTGTAGCTGACCTACCTGCCTCCCCCGTGGGGAGAGTGCGAGTCGAAGGCTCTGGAGTCGGGTTTTTTCCAAATCTACAGCGTGACCGCCTGCAGGATTGACTGCGAAACCCGCTACATCGTGGAGAACTGCAACTGCAGGATGGTGCACATGCCCGGTGAGGATCGTTGCTGCTCTGACCTCTGCATGGGGCTGTGTATTGAACATACATTCATCAGCAGAGTTGTTAAGTCCGGTTGCAGTATTTTATGCCAACGGCATCGAGAGGCCTGGTATTGAAATGGCCAGTCAATACTGGATGTTAGGTTGTGGCATTTTTAAAATGTGTTGGGGTTTTATGCATCTGGCAAGAAAGGGCTTCCTCCAAATGTATCGAACTGTGAATCCTTTACTTTTTACAGTCGACTAAGGGCATTAATGTTTAATTGCTGCAACTGATCAATTTCCTTCTGTAATCCGTTCTGTCCCAACTGTTCCCAGGTAATGCTCCATACTGCACGCCTGAGCAGTACAAAGACTGTGCTGAGCCTGCCCTTGGTAAGTCTGCACGAACACGTGAGGCGGGATGAAACATATTTAAGACACTCTGGTTTTTAATGTCATCATTTGCAAAGGAAAGGGATTATTTCTTCAATGCTCAACGTGCTTTAAAGATGAGCAGCACCAGAGGGTATTTGAAGCCTGAATGGGCCTCAACTTAAAGGAGAATTAAATTTATGAATTTCTAAGCGCTGTAGTCAGAGCAAACGTATTCTGAGAGTTCGACAGGGTCCGTCTGTGACTGGACTTTGTTTCAGATTCAGTCGGGAAGCTCTGCAGACACAATGAGAAGATTCAATGCAAGTGTCACTCGTTAGTGTTCTGAGTTATGAAGAGAATGAATCCAGTATTTTCTCCTGTGTGTGAAGGCCGAGTCTGTGACGAACATCAGACCAGACAGCACTGCAGAGGGTTAGAGAATCACATTCTCCTCTATTACTTATGCATATGACTCATTCCTCCTTAAATGTTAGCTTAGCTTAGCTGTTTAAAGTTCTTTGTTTTCACTTTGATTAACAGTCGTACTGTTTTACCTTTTACTTTACGAACTCTTGAGTAAGACTCGTGAATGCCAGATGAGACCGTTTTCTCATCCTTCAATAATTAATAATGTCAAACTGAAGCGTATCCCAGCATGCACTGGAAGTGAGATGGGGTTTCACATTGGGCAGGCTTTCAGTTTATCCAAGGGCTGACGAGCTCCTCAACAGAAAGTGAACCACACATCGAGGCGGCGATACGAGAGCGGTGATTATTTTCTGTGGCAATCACACAAGAGAGAGACACCAATAACAAGTTTAACACACCTTTAAACCCAGTGGATCAGATGAAATACTCACTGATTAAACACAGTTAAAAGCCAGAGAATAAAAGTGGGTCTTAAGCCTCGTCAACAAGCCCAGACCCTCTAATGGCCTCTGGCAGGTGATTTCAGAGCCCAGGAGCTGTAACAGGAAAGGTTCCTCTCCCTGCCATAGACAGTATGCTGTGATGGGACATGCTGAGACGTCTGGTAGCTCTGAAACTGCCGAGAAGTTCTGAGATGAATGTAGTGGTGAACGTGGTGGGATCAAGAGGTGATTCCAAAGAATTCGGATGAAATTAGCAAGCAGGGGTGAAGCAACAGGGTTAAGGCTAAGCAGTTGTCTTTGTGCTGGAGACTGCACAATAGGTTAGGTTCCTGCTGAAACTTAGATTAGCATCAACCATGTTTCTGTGGTTTGACGAGCGGAATTTCTGAACCGAACAGTTTGTTAAATTAAAATCTCTGAAACAGTTTTAGAGCCAAATTAGATTCCATTCTATTTTGGTAAATGCGGGGTCACTAGGTGTCATGATGAATCTGATTTATTTAGAAATGAAAGCCCTGGAGCAGTACAAACACATAAATAATAATTTAAATCATACATGAGTAATATCTGACGGTTTGCAGGTGGGAGGTAGAGGAGCGTCGGTAAAACTTTCTCTCCTCCCACGCCACTCTCTCTGCCCGGCCACGTCCTCTCACCCTGAGGAAAATGAGTTGTAGAAAAGCAAAAAAGGCAAAACCTTCAGGCAATTAGCAACAAGAGCGCAGACTCCCACACTGTAAGCACTGCAACCACAAGTTATTCCGTATGATCTATCCCGGCTTTGGGGCTTATTTCAGACAACTGGTATCCTCTTCTCTTGTCTTTAATTGGCTTTATATTTGGAACCGTGCGGCTCACATGCCCAACACATGCACATCCTCCGCTTGGATCCCTGAATGCAAATGAATTCTTGTTTTAAATCCAGTGCCAATTTGCAGAATCCATCAGATCATGCAGCAAAGTTTGATTGGAGTGGGGTTTTATTTTTCTTGCTATAACTGTGTCCCTCAGGTTGGAGATATGTTTTTGTAGAAGCCAGCTGCGTGTGTTTTCCGACGGAAATAAAGCTGCTTTTGAGGAAATAGAGGCGCGATTATTTCCCACGTCTGTTCCTGCTGCTGCACAAATGATCCAACCTGCAAAAAGCCGTCTGCATGATCCCTTCTCTCCCTTTTTCAGAAAGCAGTTTATTTATACTATTAATCAGCAGTAACACAAGGTATGAAACTCATTAGGTGGAAAACTCTTCCGGTAATTTTGGACTGCACGTGTGAGGAGTGAGAAAGAAAGAAATCAATCAATCATTGGAATGGGTGAGGCCTTGCTCCCCTGCATCCAATAACTTCTCATTTGAATAAAAAAGGAGACCACTGTGAAGTCATATTGGATTTCCTCCTGCAATTACGTGAGCGTGTGGCCCTGCCGGCTATTAGAGCACCGTGGGGGGGGGGGGCACCTCGTGCTCTCAGGTTTGCCACTGAACTGTCGCTCTGAGAAATAGGACTGATAACATTAACTTCTCCTTTGCTCCCAGTTTCCGAGAAAGAGGCTCAGTTCAGGGGAGATTTCAAATTTGAAGATTTGAAGTCCAAAGAGAGGAGCTGGGTTTTATTTCTGAGCAGTGAGAACGGATTTCTCTGGAGAAATTAAATGAATTAAACTTTGGAACTTCAAAAAAGAATGGCGCTCAGAGAAGTCGTTTGAGAGCAGGCGGAGCATCCTTGGTGTCAAAGAAGCTTTTGATGGCACTATGTTTTGAAAAGCTCGTGTCACTTAATATTACCGTCAGTGCGAGAGAGGTGCTGTTGCATGGGAGGCGGTGGGCTTAAGACAGAATCATCACTCTCTGAGTCAAAGTGTCAAAGCAGAGCTCGGCGTCTCTGCGTCAGGGCAAAGGCTGCAGATGCCGCTCGGGGCCATGTTTGTAGTCGGTGCCTTTACATTCTCTCCTCTCTGACGTCGACAATGACATTGACTTTAACTGACATGAGAGCCTGTATGGAATAAACATCCGCATGAATCAACGTGCACAGTCGGGCCTGTATGCTCTGCTACTTGCGTCCCTGTGTTTGTGGGTACAGTGGGTAAAGTGCGATCAGTTTCTTGCAGCTCTGCCTCTTCAAAGACATGTTCATTTGTGAATCAGCAACTTTCATAAAGGGTAAATGGTCAAGATAAAGGAGCCAGTTTGGTTTGTTGACTGTCTCCTTTATACTGGTTGTCCCAGTTTATCTGGGACTGTGGAAGTGGAAGTCTCACTTTGTGTCTAAAAGAGCATCTCTCCCTGGTCACCTCCATCCTCCCGTGTCCTGCTCCATTCTCCCCCTGATTTCGCACTCGTCCCCCCCCCCCCCCCCCCCCCTCCCCCCCCCCCCCCCCCCCCCCCCCCCCCCCCCCGCTCCATCACCCGCCCCCGCGTCTAGCTAAACTGTCGGCCGTGGAGAGCAGCAACTGCATGTGCCGGACGCCGTGCAACATGACCCGCTACAACAAAGAGCTATCCATGGTCAAAATCCCCAGCAAGACCTCGGCTCGCTACCTGCAGAAGAAGTTCAACAAGACGGAGAAGTACATCACGTAAGTCTTGTTACGCTTATGTCGATTGAGTGATAAAACTGTGCCATGATATGACATACATTTAGTGAATTGATTGAATCATTTTGCATGCATAGTGTAAACTGATATGTTTTATCATAACTTTCTGGCCATGAAGATTAAAAGACAATATACAGCTAAAATACCAGAACATCCAGTTCCTCTATCCTTTTGAGAGTTTCAAGAAAATAGACTCTGTAGAAAAGTGCAGAAATGAAACCTTAACCTCCTCTGTGAAGGATGAAACTGACTGTCAATCGATGAAATCACATCTGTGGCTGGACAGCCGTTTCACAAATTATATAAATGGAATATATTCATTCACCATCAATCCACCAAGGCAGGCATTACACAGTCACATCAATCGTCGTAATTTTCCAGCTACCTGCAATTCAAAGGTCCATTTTACCTGACAGGCGTTCACATAGAAATGCTATGCTATGCTATCACGACACGGGGAGGGTTCGTTCAGAGCCAGTGTTGGGGGAACACGTGTGGGCGCTCAACAGCTCCTGCAGGCTTTATCCAGCTGACCTCCTATTATCAAGTTGGGAGACTTTGTGGCGATAGAGCCAACACCGATGTCCAAGAAAAATCACATGGCTCCTGCAGCCGAGTTAATCCATCACTTCCTGCCTCTGTGCGCTGCCACACCTCTCACCCCTCACATAATGCATTGCGCGCACGTGTGAAACGTAAACACCCGGATCCAATTCTCCAGACGTAACCTGCAGGTCATGCCTGAAAAACGCTGTCTGGCTGTTTAAGTGAAGGTTTATAAAGAGCTCTGTAGTTTAGTTTTGGCCGCGAGACGCTGAGCCACTTCCACAAAAGTATTCCTCCAACAAAAGGGCTCCTGGGCCCGCCTCTGATTGATGATGCTGCTTCTCTGGCGATTGCCTTGATGTGGGGTTCATTAACGTGATTGCATTTCGCAGAGACAACATCCTGGTGCTGGACGTGTTCTTTGAGGCACTGAACTACGAGACCATCGAGCAGAAGAAAGCGTACGAGGTTGCAGGCTTGCTGGGTAGGTTTCACTCTAGAATGCTGTTGGTAGAGGTTAGACACAGCCATGTGTTTATTTAATGTTAGGAATGCTGGGAACTCATTGAAGCCGATTTCAAAGGTAATTTGAAAATTAAAGAGCATTTAATATCACATATTTTACCAAATTTACAAAACAAATCTGGAGATTAAACAAGAGCCTTGCTGAGCCAGTGCTAAAGTGGTGTCAGCTGCTTGGGAAATCTCTACCTCATGAGATTTTTAAACATATTTAAACGCAGCGGAGACAGGCGCCTGTGCCAGCGGTTCAAACTGCTCGGTACGAGCATGGTCTTTGATGTCAGCAAACTCTGGGAGCATGAATTCCTTTACTTCAACGCGACCGTGCCGAAGCTGCTACTGTAGTCATCACTCACTGGTAGACGACCTAGTTAATTGCGAGTTCATCTTTTCCTCAACAATGCAGTAATTGTCGATCAACTAAGAGATTTATTTATGCTTCCTCTTCCTGCTTGTCTCGTCATGTGACTGTGGGTGTGTCCCTCCCTAGGGGATATTGGCGGTCAGATGGGTCTGTTCATTGGAGCCAGCATCCTCACCATCCTAGAGCTGTTCGACTATGCTTATGAGGTTGGTGTCTTATTGTTTCTCCCACACATCTGTCATCACACATTTTTTTTTTTTTTACAGTGCGTTAACATTTAGATTTAGATTCAGAGCATTTCAAATGCAATCTGGCAACAGAAGCAATATCACTGATGCAAAAATAGAAACAGATTGTGTTAAAGTTACTTCAGACTACTGGTCCTTTTCCACCACTTTAGAGTTTGTCATACCTCTTTCAGCCGAACATGTCATGCGCACAACGGTCTGCAGGGTTTCAGTGCCACTAATGCCACTTATATAAGCAGCATTAGAGTCACTTTCAGCAGCCTTTATGCTGAAATAATTGTGCAAAGTCGTTGCCAAATTTGCCCCCTAATCAAATGCTCCTGTCGCACACTGAATGAAGTACGGTGTGATATTTATTCCACAGGTTGTGAAGGACAGACTACTGGAGCTACTGAGCCGAGATGAGGAGGAGGAGAGTCATGCAGAGGATGTGGTAAGAGCGACTTTTAACCTTTCACCTGTCAGTGGTCTCTGCAGAGTACTCTGTGTAAGTGGAGCGTGTAGATTTGCAGTAATTTCACTCACTTTGATCATATTAAACCTTGCCCTCTCCCCAACTCATCACAGCGGCAGATCTAAGGCTGTGTTCGGATTGTCATTGGACAGAAGCCAGTTATCTAGAAATCTTTCAGGAATTTTCAGCCAGTCTGAGCAGCTGCACGGTTTCGAGCAAACGTGATCCATACGTGAATTTAAGATCTTAGTTGAATGCAATATGGTATCTGCAGAAACCAGATGCAAACACTCCCATCCTGCACCAATTACATGATTTAGAGCCACGTTCTGTAGAGAAGCGAGTGGAGGCGGAGCTGTGGTATCCAGGTCTGGTTGATTAACCAATCGTGAGTGTCAGCTGTCTATCATGACGTTTCACGCTGCTCCCGGCATCAAATAATGAATTTCAGCCAAACATGAGCACTTGAACACACAGTACATCAACATGACAAGAAACATGGAGGCAGGGTTTCTTACTTCTGCTGCAGCCAACCACCAGGGGCCATCAGGATGATTTGGCTTCTCTTTTGGGGAGCCGTCATGTCGTGCATCTTCGTGCATTTGGTCCATGTGCAGCTGCAGCATCAGATGATGAATCATAAAGGAAGCTGTTTTATAATAAAGGCATAGCGACTTTGCTTAATTTAAATTCAGGACAAGGATTAGTCCCTCATTGCTCAGAATACATTTATTTATTAGCTAAACTATCACATTTCCATTTAAATACGGATCAGTGCAGGAAGCCTCTCGTACCTTATTAGCTGTGTGACCATCCGCTTTTACACAACCTGCTTTGCTTTTGAATTTATGACTCCATAACAACCACGGTTTACAAAGTTCCATGGTGAAAATTGATTCCTAAACGTTTATTCCAGGACAGGTTATATTGACCTGGTAGAGCTGCAAGTTTGGAAGAGAAGCCCTGAAGCTTCCAGTCTTATTGCTTATTTTGCAATAATTTGCTTGTACTTTCCTGTGTGCTGTGACTTTCTTCTGTCCTCGTTGAGTGCTGCGCAGCGAGTTAGCGGTTAGCACAGCGGCCACCACGTCTGAGACTATTTCGCACTAAAACTCTTTAAACTCTCTTTTCCCAGAGTTCCTGTGACCCGGTGGCGAACCACTCAGAGTCCATCAGCCACACTGTGACAGTGCCGCTGCAGACGACGCTGGGCACCCTGGAGGAGATTGCCTGCTGAGGCCCTCCCCCTCCCCACCCCCCCAGAGCCACACACATCCAGAGGCTGCCCCCACTGGGTGGCGCCGCATCCTCGCTGAGGGCGCTATGCAGGGACCTAACGGGAGGGGAAGAGGCAAAGACAGGGACAGGGGTTGGTCTGGGGACCGCGCTGTGCTCCGTCACGCCAACCTGTCTGAGGCACTAATGGGGATTAAGGAGCTGTCGGCTGGACTTATCAGCCCTCTCTGTCACCCTGTACAGGGCTGTAGTGGGAGGGCGTCCTCCACTATGCCAGACGTGCAGTGGGGTCTGAGTGTCAACACACACACACAGAAAATCACAGACTTGGCGGGGGGACCGTCCCTGTGCAGCATATCTATGTAACACGTTCACATGTCGCTCGCTGCCAAACAAACTGTACAAAGTTGGTTTTGAACTGTCCGAATTGCATGCGTCGATCTATCTCGCTCTCTTTGCTGATGCGTACGCTGGACTGCAGTGTTGCTTTACTCTACGTGTGCCATTTGTCCCTCTGTCTGCAGGACGGGGAACGGGCCCTGGTCAGACATCATACTTCGAATGTACAGATTGAACACACGCTGTCGTTTCAAATCATAGGTGAGACGGAACCGATCCGTTTCTGAAAAACCCGTTTCTTACGTCGTTGTCTTGGGAAAGGAGGGGGTCGGTGAGGCCCCCGAAGAATTAAACGCCGCATCATTTGATTTCTTTTCTGTAGATTTGAACGATGGAGATTTTGCAGCCTGGATTTAGCATTTATTTCACCTTTCAGTTTCGGACCGTCAGTTCACCGAAGGCGTGACTTTAAAGGCATGTGATGCGTTCACTGTCAATTTATGTGACTAAATGACTTCTGGCTGCCATCCCTCATCGCGGCAACCACGCTGTCCGCACCTGGCATTAGCATGTGACCAGATCCCAGTCCAACCACCACCCTATATGCAAATGAACCCATATATCGTTGCTGTGTGTGTTTATCCAGTCTCACTATGACAGACAGGTCCGATGCCAATCTGAGTGCGTGTGTGTGAATGAATGTGGCGTATGTGTCTGCGTTTTGTGCGTTGTCTCAAATGAAGTGACATTTTACAAATTGAAATACTAAAGATCACTTTGTAGAGGGTCAATGTTAATGGCCACTAATTAATCAAAACCTGGCCGGTTAAATGGGTGGTCCTTCCATGGGGCCCAGGGCACATTTGTGTTGTGGACTGAGGGACTTGCTCTCAAACACGTGGTGGGTTCGCTGCTCAGAGATGTGATCACCTGCTCCAGAGAGGGACGTTAATGCCAGGTCTGGACAGGGCAGTGAAGAAGACATTCATATGCAGACAAGAGACGCTGCCGTAACTTAATTTAAAACCATCATTTCATTAAGAGAATGTCAGGGTGCTGTTTCAGACAGCTATTATAATTTTATCAAGGATGGCAAAAAAAAAAAAAAAAATTCCTTAACCTCATCTCTTGGCTTCACAAAAAAAAAAGTATATAAATATTTTAAAAAGCACTACAAGGAGGATTCAGCCAGGATACCGTGTTTTCTCTATTTTATTTTGAAACGCAGGGTCTGCTGTGTAGCGGTGTAAATATCTGTGTTATTTTTCATATGGAAGCGGGTACCACACAGACATGCCTGAATCGCAATTCACAGGCGCTTTGGTAAAACATCAAAACCTGGGCTGGAAGTGACGGCTCATCTGTCTCATGTTTTCACGCTGCTCCTCAATCTGCGGCTCTCAGCAGGGCGGGGAATGTTGTCTCACGGGCCGTAGCATTATGGGGTGTTGTTGAATGTCATGCTAAAATGGAAAGACACACTCTTGGAGGAGCACCGGACATCTTTTTCAATGCAGGTGTAGCTGATACCTTCACTGTCCTCAGAAACAACAGTTACATATAAATACTGTATGGCTCTACACCAAAAGCTTTTTGTGAGACCATTTTGGAAGATTAAGTGTTATTTGAGATTTCTGTTTCTAGTCCATGATCATCCTAGCATGGTGTCTGCCATCATGATAATGTAATTACAGGTAGGAATGAATTCAAGTGCTTTGTGAGACTGTTTGGATCATGATTTCCCATCTGTGGCTCAACCTGCCGTCTCTGTGTATTATCTCATGTCGTGGCTTCAGACCAACAAGACAAACTCAGCCAACCCGCAGAGGCGTGAGACCAGCGCGTCTCGACTCCCTCGGTGGCGGCGGCGGCGGCGCTGGCTGTTTCTTCTCTCTACTTTGGCTTCAATTGTTATCGCAGAACAGCATTTTCTCATTGTGTGATGCAGCATTCAGTGTGTGTTTTTAATGTGAAACAATTAAATGAAAAAAGTTGTTTTGCAGTGGTGGCAGTCCTGTCGTGGGGAGGCGGAGGATTACTTGGCCAGCACCTTTCAACACAAAGGGAGTTTGAAAAGCATGGCATAAAAATATGTGGTGTTTTATATAAAGGCAAATAAAAAGGATTTATGATTTATTTATACACACACACATACATGCTGTTGGGTTAGGGTGCGGCATTTTCTCTCTTATTTTCTCTGTTCATCAGGGATGGCTCGATGTTTCCTTGCTAAAGGAGATATGTTAGGAAGCATTGAGGCACCTTTCCTTACTTTCTGGCCATTTGCCCCAGTCAGGGAGGTTCCCAAACCAAACAGGCTGCACTCAAATAGTCCATTTAGCCACAGGTTTTTACTGAGTGGGTACGATCAGCGACACCATCTTTATCCACAAGCGTGTGTCGAAATGGCAACAAAAAATAACCTCTTTTCATACTCGGAATGTTTTTTTCAGCCACTCACACTCGGCCATTTTCACTTTCTTGGAGTGATGTTTCTGACCAGCAGGCAGGCCAAAGTCCAATATTCTTTCTCTTTTACCTTTGATTTGCTTTCCACCTGTTCCCGAGGGAAATGTCTGGCACTTAACCTGATAAATGCTTCGCTGTGTTTACCAGTTGTTCCATTTGTGTTCTAAAAGAGAAATGACATGACAATGATCTGAGTTCACCACTCACTTCAGCTGCTGTGGAATTTACGATGACTTGTTCTGTTAGGAGCAGGAAGCTGTGGCTCACCAGAGAGAGCAGGTCGTCCACCAACCAGAAGGTCAGCGGTCGTGTAAGTGGTGAAGTGGGCAGTGCAGACGTGTCTGAGGTGCACTTCACTTCTACAGTGATTACAGGAGCCACCAGGGAGCCAGGCCACTGCAGCAGGAAAAACTGACTTGGCATGTGGTTCAGGTTTATTATTTTATTTTAACTTTTTATTTAAAAAAAACTGGACTTGATGCATCAAGGATAATATCCAAACACTAATGGAGAAATATGAGCAACTGTGAAATATGTAGAGATGTAAAATTATCTTCTTTTACTGGCATCACCCATTCTAACTGCACATCAGTGGTTGGCTCACATGCTGATGTTCACGTTCTGTTGGAGAGTTAACCCTAGATATGGATTCATAAATCACATTGGGTCTTTTCATCTCAACACTGGTGTAACATGCACAGGAGTGGAAGTTGTTGTCCCTCTGTCTGGAGTTAGATGATGAAGTCTCTGAGCATAGACACTGTAATGTTCTGCTGGTTGGTCTTTTATCTGTAACCTGACCTTGAGTACCACTTAGAGAGAGAAGGGAGTATCTGTGGAATGAGTCATGCACTCATCTTTTAATGGGGTACAGATATACAGTATTATTCACTAAGGGAATACTGGCATATACAGTGAAGTGGTAGGATGAACAAAAAAAAATACTTCATATATTTTATTGAAATCATTTAGTGTCAAAGGTTTTTGGTCCATGTGTATTTATATTCCACACATTGCCAGAGAGTCTTATCTGGGAGCTGCTGCAGGCAGGAGTTCAGCCTCGGTTCAGTCTCAGTTCATTTAGCACATATTTAGGTTTCGGAAATTGCCTGCAGGTCAGCCATAGTCCATCAGCAGCTCACTGGAAACATACTGATTGCATGGTACAGCAGAATCTCACACGCTGCACCGAGGCCGGTCCGAACAGTGAGATCAAATACTTCAATGCATATAATTACCGCATCAATCAATTTCCCGTTCGAAAGAAGAGGTGAAGAAATTAGTTGGTGTGTGTGAACTCATATCAAAGAGGGACAGAAGGCCTCTGTGATCCTTCCAGTCAGTTCGAGTCGGTCGGCGGTTCGATCCCCAAATTGCACCTGGTTTATGAGAGATTCTCAGTGAAAAGCGATGCATTCTACATAAACACAGGCCCTGTATCTTCGCAGTGCTCGTCTCCTGTAGTGTAAAACGTCCGGGGATCTATCTGGAAAAAACCTGCCGCCACTATTCAAAAGGATATTTTCTGAACTTTTTTACGTCTATTTTAAATAGAATTTTAATGAAATGGTTTCTACTGAAACGGTTGCTCTAAAGGCCACTACAGCAAAATCATGGTCTTTTTTCCTTGGTTGCCCTATTGCTACTCTCATGCCATGTAGTCAAGACGTTATAGACTTCCTGTAGCAGGCAATGGTCTATTCACATGTATAGTTTTATGTGTGTAATTTCAGGCCTGTGAGGAGAGAGACGCCAGAGAGAGGACACGCCATCACGCTGGGTATGAAAAGCCAGCTTGATTCAATCTTCGCAGCATCCGCAGGTAATCAGGCATCACATGCTTCTGCCCCTGTCAGTACTGAGCGAGCACATTAAAGCAGAATGACTGATAACTGGAGTCTGAACAAAGACAATAACACATCGCTGGAGAGTTGAATGGAGAAAGAACAAGGACACAGACGCTCTCTTTCATTTAAAGTCTCTATATCGGCAGAGGTTAGTTAACCAACCTAATTTACTACTGTAATCAGGCCCACGTACTCAATCCAACATCAGCGTCCATCAACCATTAATCGACGGCGCTTTCCTGACTTCATCTCACTGAGGTCATTTGTACCCATTTAAAGTCTCATTGAAACATACAGAAAATCCATAAAAACAACAATGGGTTCTTAACTTGAGGACAGCTTTTGTAAAAGCAATAAACCACCAGCTGCAGCAGCACTTGGAATTCATAAAGGAGCTTGCGTCAGGCCAGCCCAACGTGATGTAAAGACGTTTCTCTCATACATGATTTCTTTTGTGAAGTTAGGAGAGAAAGGTGAAGTGAGATACTTTTCAATCCATACTGCCCCTTTTTCTCAGTAAATCAGGTACTAACCCAAATAACAGGTAACCACTCCGCATAGATTGGAATTTTTCTTTTCGTCTTTTTTCCCGTGCCTGTCGTTGACAATGCTGGAACTGTGAGTTCTCCATTTAATTCTCTATCCTCAATGCAATCTCACACTCGCAATTTTCAGTCTGATCTCTGACCAAGATTCACCTCTATCAGCCCACGTCCTGGACGGAGCATTTAACCTTGACATCTATTATTCACATCTGTGCAAATGTTATCTCACAAAAGCAATATTGAGAGAATAATTGAATTTTTGACGCAGCGCAGACGCTGGATGTGTGGACGATATCTGAGTGACTATGACCTGTGATAGCACCGTGACCAGACAAGAATCCATTAACTAAATGTCATGAGAAAGAAGTTTACAGTTTTGTTTGTTCTTCTCTGAGTTAGAATAACAGAAGCCCTTAAAATACTCGGCTGGACCAGTATAACAGAGCATCAGAAATTACTGCATTTATTTATCATCTATGCACTCTCATGCTATTATCTGAGCCACAAACATATTAATTACCTGTTGGCTGTGTTTATTACTCAAAAGTCTCAATTGCTAATTTAATCACGAGCCACAGACGCGTCTCAGAGCTCCCTCCGTGTGCTCCAAACGAGCCCCGGGGAAATTTGTGGCGTCCGCAACAGCTCTGTTAACAAGCCGTGTGTCAACATCCTGAGATTCTTCAAGACACTTTTGCAAATCGCATGTATCAGAGAGACTGTTTGCACGGTGATAATTACCAAAACGAGGCTGCTTGCATCCCACATCGTCACGGTCTGATGAGCTAAAGCCAAGACTAAATTCCCTATAGGAGACTTTAAGTAACTTTGAAACTTAGGCTGCGCGTGATGAGCGATGTTTACGTGCACAGTTTGAACACACCGTCGTGAAAGTGCTTGTCTCGGGTGATGACCCAAACATTTTTAGCTTCTGTAGGAACAGAATTGTACTCAGTGCCTCCAGGAAAACGCCAAAAGCTTGTAATTTGAAGTCTAATGTGACAAAAAGCTGTTTCCCTCCCAGTCTGCACAGCTTTTATACGTTACCACGCCGGGTGTCATAAACCATACCCAGCATAGAGCTCACCTGAGTGCTGTGTGACAGAGTGGAGCTGGGAGCAGTGCATGTAGTGACTGACTGACTGACGCGCGTTTCTCCCTCGGGGCTCTTGCTCACCGCTGACACTGTTCACTCCCACAAACCTGTTCAGGCCCAACTCGACACCGCTCACGTTGATAGTTCATGTCTAGCTGCTCCCTTTGTTATGTATGTCTGCATTCATTCTTCAAAAAAAATATTATTACCTATATTATATCTTAAAAATACACATGTAAGAACTACATCAAAGTATCCATGTAATGCCAGCAGGTTATATAGGATCAGTGTGACCTATAATCTTGTGGCCTGATGTGTGCAACAGTCAGTACAATAATACATGAAGAATATCAGCTCTTTATTCACTGTTTCATGGTAGGTTTCCTAAAATAATCCATCATCAAGTAAAAAGTAAACTAATTACAGTTCCACCTATTTTGAGGATAAATCAGAGGTGCTTGTAGACAGTGAATCACAATGTGAACGCAGCACCGTGGTGGCAAGCGGTGACGGCCAGCAGCATCTGACCCGATGACGGCTTATTAAACCTGCCACCACAGTGCACGACGCGTCACCGTGGCAATAACAGAAACTACCGCAACAAACAGTTACACAGCCGCCGGTTTGACTGACGTGACTCTAAATGTCACACGTCTAAATCTGCAGAGCGCCGATCAACGAGGTGCCGGAGCTTTTAGTTTGAGAAGAAGAAAACAAAATGTCTTCTGGTTTATTAGCACGTGGCATCCAGCGTCAATGAGCCGCTGTACGGGGTCTCAAATATGTCTTTGATTTAAAAAGCACTGACACTGACCCCTTCTAGTCTTTGAGACAATCCAAAGCTCTTCACACTAATGCCACATTCACCCTTTCAGACACGTTCTCTCAGCAGTTGTAAAATATAAAGGGCTTCGTACAACCTTGTAGTTTTGTTAAGGTTGCAGCAGCAGCGTGTGGGTGGAGAGGTGGTGTCGGGATAGGTGGTTAAATGGATTGGAGGTAGCTGGAAGCAGGAAGCCAACAGAGCTGCAGCCTCCTGCTTCCAAATCCAGGAGCACAGAACATCAGTGCGGCGGCAAAGATTCCAAAGCTGCTTTGGAGTCTGTGCAGCCGAACACTGTCTGCATGTTCACATTTGTGGATGTTAAGCAGCTTAGTCTCTAACGTTTTCAATAAACACGAAGCATTAAAAGATGTATTTGGTTACAAAAGAGAATTAAATGTTGACCTGATGATTTTGTTAGAGGAGAAATTGGAGTTATTGGGAACTGATGTAATAAATGTCACGGAGGTCTTTGAGTAATCCCTGAGAGTGACTGTCATTGCTGCAGTTCAAGATTAAAGAAGGGTGAATTGAAAACCAAATGATATTTCATTTAAATGATCAAAAGGTCGTAAAGAAATCGCTCTGAAGTGAAAGGGTGATAATTATTTTCCCTTAAATGTCGTGACACAGAAGAAAAGGAGCATGACAGACGACGTCTTCCATCTACTCATCCAGCAGTCTCATCTGAGCTCAATCTCACAGTGCAAACAAAACAAAAATATGAAATTACATTACATATTGACCAATTAATAATAAAAGACACAGTCTCATTTAGCATTGTGGGCACGGTTGGGGAATGAATGTGCGTGCGTGTGTTATTTGGTGTGCGTGCATGCACTCACACAGTAAAATGTGTTGCTCCGTAGAAGGGAAGATCTGGGCGAAAGCAATGAAACCGAGGACGCTGGGGAAACATTTGAGGAAACCATCCGCAATTGCAGCCATTTGTTCTCTGGCTCATCCATCACAGAGAAATCTACTTGGCGCAAGTTACATGATGGGGAAAACTCATCTGGGGAGATTACTGCGGGGCCTTCATGGCTCGCCATACCTAAGAGGCAGCTCAGATTAGATTTGATGTGAGTCAGAGTGCAGAAACGGCCAACTACTGTGCGTTATCAAGACCAGATGCTGGGTTCTGACTCAATAATATTTGTCTTTTTCTCGTGATTATCACTCCTGAGAAATATGTAGTCACCGGCTTTTCATTTCATCTCATATGTCCCAGTAAACAAACTCCAGGCTGACATGGCGCTCGGTGCCGGGGAGCAATCACAGTTTCCATGTGAACATTATCATCAGAAAACAATTTTAGGGCAAAATGATTTCGAACACCATGTCCTCCCAAACCGCTGCCGTCCCACCGAGGATTGCAGAGTGTTCTGCTAGTGCCATCTAGTGGTCAGAGAGGAACTCGTATCACAACGGTCTCCTCTGTCTATCACGTCTATAAAAGATCATTAAAATATTTATATTAGTAAATTGTCTCATAGAATTCAGAGAAAGTGCAACACAAACACCTCCCCTGAGTATGCCTTAGTTTCATTGTGTTGTACGACCACATTTTTACTATTATTTTTTAGTGAGACATTTTTAGCAACCTTTTTTTTATTATACATTTTTTGGGGGACAAACCAGCTTTTATAACCACCCATTAAAATTTTATATTACATTTTGTATCTAGGCTGCAGGGAGGAATACATGCACAAGTAAATGTGGTCCATGTAAAGCACTAAGTTGATCATTCTGTTTCTGGCATCTTGTTCACATCTAATATAATCAAGCCAGACCAACTTCTGTTCTTTTTTTTCCCCTGCTGACTTTAAACATGTGCCATTCAACAATGTCAGTCACCATAAGGATGTGAAATTAATGTGACTTTGACTTTGTTTAGGGACGACGACAGTGATTCATTTGAGTTCATTAGCATACATACAGCGCAGGCTGTGAAGAGACTTGGTTCAGTTGCTGACAGACATGACCTACTGTTTTATATTTCTCTTTCCGAAATACATTTCTAGCATAAACACAGCATAGAGCAAAAAAAAAAACAAGGTCTGCATGGGTTCAAAGGCTTGTATCAGACAAGTTTCATGTTTACATTTTTCTTCTTCTTCTTTTTTTTATTATTCTCTTTGCCTCCGAACAGTTTGTCTCTTAGATACTGAAGTCAATGATACATCAAACAGTGTAATCTCCACCTCCAGTTACTTAGAAATGAAAGATCCTTTTAAAAGCCTCATTTTCATCAAACAAAGGGAATCCAAACTGAGTAGAAGAGAAAAAATTATTCATCATTAAGTGAATGAACACAAGGGTAATTACAATCCCCTGCCTGGTCTCCCAGGGCTGAGACAGTGTGTCCTCACCCAATCTGTCCTCCAGCAGATTCATTTGAACTTCTTTTCGTACATTTATAGACAGTGAGCGAGCAGACACCTCTCAGAATATGGATCATCCTAGACCTGAAATTGATATTGATCTCCTCATTTATAATCTTAGAAAGAATCTCTTCCAAATGTATTTTGACCTATTATGTTGAAAAGATAGGGGGGGGGGGGGTTGGTGTGCCATGGAAACGCTAATGAAGCCTGTGATATTGTTTTTGAGACTTAAATCAGATATTGATCCGTTAAGTTAGTCATCTTGTTCTCCGAGCACCAATTTATAGCAGATGGAGATAAGTGATTGCTTGGACTGTGTCTTATAGTTTGTGTCGAAGCAGCCTGGGACTGTATCGTCGTTTTTTATTATCATAGATTGTGAAAGCCTCTAAAACAAATTTCACATCTGGTCCCCGTCAAAACAGATGTGAAGCTGCTTCTATAACAAAAGTGGTTGCCAGTCAATGGCAGCGTATTCGGTGTATTCATAATGAACGTCAGGGACTGCGCATGGAGCCTCAGCACACCTTCACACTTCTTTTTTCTCAGTGGGGCACCTCCACTAATTACAATGATTGTTACCCAGTTTAATTGGCTCTGCCAGCAGCCGTCTCAGGAGTCGCGGGATGCTCACTGAGTTAATTGCACATGAGAGAGGGTGAGCTGATGACGAACCCTCACAAAGCTGCAGCACACTTACAGAATAATTGGCTTCCTATCTTTTTTCAATTACAGAATTCTATGAGCCTTTTAACGAAGGATCAATGCAGACTCCGAAAAAGGGTTTTTACCTCAGGAAGTCAGGAAGTTAGCTCGTTTTGATTCTCCACAGGGAGTCAATCAGGAACAGTGAGAGTGGCCTGCTGGACAAAGACAGAATTGACAGAACTCTGCAAGACCTCTGCTGCACTGACAGCTGTTCACCTGAGGTTTGATTAAATGAGTGGACAAGATTCTGTTAAGTCAGACATACCTAGGTACTTTTATCCTACAGGTTAGTATAGAAGTAAAGTCCATGCATCTATAAACTCACCATGTGTTATAAATGTACACTCTTGATATGGAGAAAAAATATTCATGTCACTAAAATTAATGTTTGAATTGTACATAAATCCTATCCTTATTCCACCACTGGTTTTAATTATGAATGATATATATGATGCATTGCTTTACACTGAAGTAACCTCAGTAGAGAGTCTCTCGCTCGTGGGCTCAACCCTGGTTCATTCTAAATTATTTTCCAGAGCTGAGAGTGGCTTTCACCTGATCTATCACTGTGACAATAATCTGTCCCCAGTGCAGGCCACCTGGAACACAACGCTGATGGAAGAGAGATGTGATGTCTGCCTGTGGACCAGAGCCAGGGACTGCTGACAGTGTTACACACGCACTTCAATGAACTGCAGAGGAGGAGCCGTGGACGGGAGGTAAACACGCACGCTACACATTTTGACTTCAGTCTGCAGCAAAAACATATTTTCTGAAGCTACATGAAAAAAATGCCAACGGTTTGATGAAGCTAGCTTTATTATGGCACTTTGTACATGTCACGTTACAAACTGAACGTTCTGGGTTTCTTTAGTTCGTTCAGAACATGAAAAGATCAAAAACACGGAGCATGTTAAACAAACAGCAGAAGGGATCAGGAAACATTCAAACTGTTGATCCAAAAAGGTTGTAAACCTGCACAAATCACTGACGCTGTGATCACCAGTGATGTGAACCCTCTAATCTGATCTGTAGCTTCACGGTTTTAAAGCGATCAGGTCAAAGACAGAGCGCTGCAATGAAGACTGAAAGCCCCAGTCCTTGTTCTGTGTAAACCCTGTTTGATTTAAGCTGAAGTTAGAGAAGGTAAACAATTCTTTTTATAAGAAATGCATAACTGTCCAGACAGTGGACTCTGCTGGGCTGTGGCAGTTAATTTACAATAATAGACTTTATTTGATATCTGGCTCCTGATATAATTTTCATTATTACCTGACAGAAAATGCATTTAGTTTTTTATCAATGTGTGCAGATTGACACCCCCCCCCCTTTATTTAGTCAGAATGTGTGGATATCACATCTCAAGTTCAACAACACAAAAGTGACCACCATTGCTTCTGCTGTCTAAAAAAATGTGCAAGGAAACTTTACAAAACCCATTCGTGGTCATAAAAGTTGCATCATGTGTTGGTGTTTGTGTGCCCACACTCTGTGATGTCAATCCACACACAAGGTAAACAGGTTGCTTTGAAGTGCTACGAGATCTTTCGTTGGCACACGAGGAATAACTTTTACAATATTTACATTTGAGGTTAAATAATCAGCTGTCATGCAGTTCTTAAAAACAGTTCCGTAGAAAATTAAATTCTCACATGTACTGTTCGGATGTCTTTTTTATTTTCAGCCTGTTGAACTCGATGGTTTTGCATTTTCTTAGCTATTCCACGATGAACGTGGTTGGCTCTTTCACTGCATAAGATGCATGAGCAGTAAGAATCAACAGGGAATCACTCTGTTTGTGGTGCTGAGCTGAATAAAAAACATGCTACTAAATGTACTCCAACAGGAGTCATGATAAAGCTGACTGACTGAGCAATCGTGACACTCGAGGAAGTGACAGTGTGAGGAACCAAACTCCTCTGTTCCCCGTGGTCCAATAAATTCAAAGCAAACTTGAATAAATGACATGAGAAAGGAGCGATCGTGATAAAGAAGACTGATTTTCAGACGATAAACTGGCCTTTGAACGTCTGCTGCGAACCCCCGATGAGGTCTTCCCGCTTGTGCCTTCATCCTCTTGCTTTTGTTTGAGCCTCAGTAGCGGCTGTTTGACCAGTGCTGAGGGAGTCCAGCAGACTACCAGACTGGCCACAGGGCTTTTAGGGGAATTAGGAGAAGAGGATTTGGTTGGGGGGAGCTGTGAGGTTTGTTTTCGAAGATTCAGGGGAGAAGAGAGGTTTAGGTCCGCACCCAGCTGAGAGGCACCCAGAAGGATTCTCGCTCCAGCCGCTCCAAAATACCTCGCAGTTCTGCACAGGCACTGGCCGAGTCCTCCTTGATGAGGACCCGGTCTACCAGATGTCCATACTGCTGATCGATCTGAATGGCAGACTGGCGCATCTCTTGCAAGTCTTCATCCTGTTGCGACAGAAAAGAGGCCATGTTGGATATGGGCAGAGGATTGTCTGAGGGCAGGACCTGCAGGGCGGCGCTGCCCTTTAACCTGCAGGACTCGCCGGCTAGTTTTGATCTGATCAGACAGGCGTGATCGGCAGCTGAGGGTAACACAAGCAATGGAGCTATTCACTTGGGCCATGATGTTGACCAAGTTAGTATAAGAGCAGAGCTTGCAATGTTGCTTCACGACTCACTGTAATGCGACCGTGATCGCCCCCTCCTGGCGAGGTGGCAGCACTGCGGCGTCGCCTGCTCTCGGGAACGCGGGGCTTGACGAATATGACATAAGGCTTGAACTCTGCTGTCCGCAGCCTCCTCAGAGCCTGGAGTGGCAAAGCATTTACACAGAGCACAAAACGCCAAGCAGGGGTCAGACAGCGAACGAGGCCAGCAGTGATATACCAGACTCTGCATAATGAACAGATCTGATGTGATGGAGGACTATGATACGTTTGGACTCTTACCTCCGGCTGCACGTCCACCACACACATCTTATTCTTGGCCTGTACGGAGCGGATCGCCTCTATACTGGTGCCATACTGGTTCTCCTTGTATTCACCGTGCTCTATGAACCTAAAAGGAGAATCCACAAACCAAACTTCAGAGAGGAACGAACCCTGTCTCTATAAGCCAACACGAATGTAAACGTACTTGTTGTTTAAAGCATCTGCATCGAATTGTTGCTTGGTGACAAAGTGGTACTCCACCGCCTCCTTCTCGTGAGGTTTCTTGGGCCTGGTGGTATCTGCGAAAATAAAAGAAGAGGAGGTTCAGTGATGTTATTTAATTGAGAGGAAGAGCGTGTTGATTTGGTGTCAGCAACTCACGTGGTACAGCCACAGCATAACGGTGAGGGTTTTCAGCAATCACTCGCTGTTTGAGCTCATTGATCCGTGCTCCAAGAGAACCTGGGGGTGGAGGAAGGGAAGTGAGGAAGCGATTCTAACTGGTTTTTGACAGCCCTGTTGTTAATGTCTATCTCAAGCTTCAGCATGTTGTAGTACCCACTTTCATCCACTAGATGCTACTATCATCCCAGAAGAGCACAGTGGCTCAGTCTCACCGATCAGAACCACCAGACGAGGCCTCTCATTGGGCCTCTGCTGGTAGCGGGTCACCTCCTCATAGGTCAGGAAGTCAGAGTCTCCGGGGTCGGAGCCCTCTCCTGAGGATCCTTGTCTGTCCTTACGACTCAGCCGGAAACTCCTCCGTAACCCAGCTGCAGCGAGGCCACACACACACACGCACACACACACGAGGGGACAAAGAGCAGAAAACAAAAGGTCCCAGGTCAGACGACATGAGCCAAACTGATTTGTTATCTAATGATTACATAACAAGTAGACTTTCCACTTCCGTGATGCAGGTGTGGTACATCTTTGCTTGAAGTGCAGTGTGCAAACATGTTTGAATAAGTCAAGACCAGCCTTTGGACAAACATGCATTAAAAATACCCTGTAAACAGTGCACCTGGATAAAAATAGCTCCCCCTATCATTTGTGTAAATATTTGATCGTGTGTGATTGAGACAGTTGCCAATTATTAACTGTGCTTCAACTAAACATCACATGCAGCTGACGCCGAGCACAGTTAAAGCGAGATTTTCTTCATTTGTTTTTAAAGAAATAAATATTTTTTACCAGAGTAAAATATTGGTGTGACCCAAGACAGACATTATATTCCAACATGCGTCTTTCAACGGGCCTACAGTGCTGAGGCGGGACAGACAGGACAGCCTGGCCCTGGGAAACGCCACAGCGATGGCAGAGAGTGGCTGTGAGCGACGGTCTCCCATGACCAGGACTGTCCCTGTACCCTCCCCACTGTCAGTGGTGTGTACCTGCAGGAATGAGCCGGGCACTGTACCTGAATAAAATTCCCAGGAAAACACCTGGCCACAGGAGGGCGCCACTGCTTTACACTTAGGAGAGACTATAACTGGCGTTAGAGCATCACACAACCCAGCCTCACACCTCCACACAGGGTGAACGAGCAGCAAACGTGCCAGGTTGAGTGTGCAATGCGTCCAACGCAGCAGGGTGTGAGGAGGAGGAGGAGGAAGCAGTGCACGGGCCACAGCCACGGGGGGGGGGGGGGTAGTTAGAGCCACAGCCACGGGGGGGGGGGGGTTAGTTAGATGCAGGATGGGGAGTGAGGCAGGTTAGGGAGGATCCAAACACTGCTGCACGGGGGAGGTGGGTGAAGGGAGGTTTTAACAGCTCCAAGCAAGGAGAAAGCACAAATACTGTTTGTATTCTGTTCAAGGGTGTTTTGTGTTGCTGTGGGGAGGTGCTGCTAGGCTCTCCATTGCGCTCACGTCAGTCCAGCAGCTCGCAGGATGAGGGGGAGCATAGAGGGGTCAGGAGGACGAGGGAGGGGAGGTCATAGGAAGGCTGGAGAGGGGGGGAGGATAAATGGGACTAACGTTTTCCATCCTCTCCAGTGGTTATTATTTTTATGGCTACTCATTCTAAGGCACACAGAAGGAAAATATTTAACTTTCTAATCGTGTGACAGCAGTTTCAACTACTTTTCTAAAATGTTTGATCTCTGACCTGTGAGAAACAGCAGCGTACTCAGCGTGTCAGATATTTGAATAGTTGGCAGTTCCACCGAACAGTGACAGCTCCACCTCCAGCAGTGATCCATGGTTGCTTTTTTTAAAATCCATATTCATATATGGGTCAGAGGGCCCACACAGTACTTGTATTCTATTCTAGCAGTGTGATTTGGTTCTTCTCATTTGGTTATGCATTTTGCATGTTTGGTTGACCTATTGTTGAGCTATTTCATATGCAACAGTCTGGGTTTACTTTGCTTGTGCACTGTATTATTAGTAGTATTATTGTAAACTATTGATGCTTTCTCAATTTTTCTACATTCTTATTCTCATGTATTGTAAAAAAAACCCATCATGTGTAGAAACATCCATAGATTTCCCTCCTCTGGCATTGATTTTGATCCCTTCTCATTACCCTTCATAACCTTCACCCCTCCTCTTGTCCCTCAAACCCGAGCCCCGCACGGGTCAGCTCAACAAGCAATCAGTGTGACACCCCCCCCTCCCCAGCCCGAAGCATCCAGGGAACCAGCGCACAGCCAGGCTGCAACAGGCAAAGAGCAGATAGGGGGAAGGAGGTGGAGAAAGACGTTCACGCTCTCACCTATGTACTGTCCATTGAAATAGCCCTCACAGTCACAGTCCTCTGTAGGGAGGCAAGCAGGGAAAAGAGGGGGTAAGCACAGGGTAAGAGACCTGGAAGAGTTAAAGAGCGGGAAGGGCGGGAGGGCCGTGGACGCTCGAGAGGCCAGGCGGGGCCAACAGGCAGCAGGCAGGCAGGCGGCGGGAGGCAGCCAAGAGCTAATGAAGGAACGCTGTTGGCGGTAACAGCCGCTAACATAGAGGAGAGGAGAGGAGAGGGGAGGAGAGGAGAGAAGGAGAGGAGCCTCTCTCTCTGAAAAGGCATCAGCTGTGAAGTCCCCGTGACCCCCAATTGTTAAACAGCTGAGACCGAAACTGCCTAAAATGGACGATCCTACAAACCCATAAATCCAAAAACAAAAGGAGAACACAATGATATGTAATGATTTTTTTGGGTTTTTTTTTGGAAAATCTAAAAAGGATGAGGCACAGCAGAGAACCAGGGTACAACAATGAGTGTCCAGTGTCTGATGATGCAGTACAGTGAAAAAAAAGAACAACACGCTAACAGGGACTGAGCATGACGCAGAACAAAACAGAATCCATTGTTCTCTTGAACATCCTCTACTTGGTTGGGCTGTAGTCTCCAGGGATGCTGTTCCTCTCGCACGTCACCAGGTACACCACACACACACACACACACACACACACACACAAACACGCAATGCAAAGTATCTATTCTGGTCTAGTACAGCAACTGCAGGAGGGGAGGAATTAAGCTGGAAGCAGTAGAAATGCAAACTTGCACACACACACACACACACACAGACACACACACGAAGGCTTCCATGACCATCTCTGTGCTGTGTGAGTGTTGTGTGTGAATGTTTATTTGTATGTATTTAGTGGATGTACCATGTTCGTGGCTGCATGTACCCACCTTTGTCACATCCTTGGTCGTCTGACGGTTTGCATCAGGGAAGAGGAAAGTTTAAAACATTATCATCAGGCCGTAGCTCTTTGTCAAAGACACGACATCCAAGGATTTATAGATTCTAAATATAAACATCGTGTGCGCCGTTGTCAGGGTGACGTCACTGATGAGACAGGGGGAGACCCACATTTAACGGCCCCCGCTGGGATTTGGGGGAATTAATCAGAGGGCTGGAAGAGAGCGTAGGGAGGCTGAGGAGACAGAAGAGTCCTCGCAGGCTCGCTGCTGCGCGGCGCAGCACGGCTAGCTGCCATATTGCTAAGCTCTTGTTGTCTCCCCGTGGCTCAGGCCTAATCGGATCGCATGCAGCTTATGCTCCACGAAGAGCCACCACTCATATTACACGCTCACCTGTCTGTTTCAACTCCACCTCTGTAGCATTAAGTGCGAAAGCGAGAAGAGCAATGTATTGTTGAGGCCCCCCCCGCCCCCCCCAGTGGGTGACTGATGTAACGCTGACTGATCTGCTTAAGCTGAAGTCGCCGCTCGCTCAGTGACCAGATGGACCAAAACATGAGAGAGATTAATTCATATCTATGATCCCTCCCTCCATCTCTGTGCTCCTCCACCTCCCCCTCCTCCTTTTTAAAAAACATGCCAACGGGGCAGCACGGAGAGGAAGCACAATGAATACTGATGCCTCTGAGAATGCCAATTACCCTCCAATGAAAGGTCAATAAATGTCAACGGAAACACTGCTGCAATTATCCGGAGGAGGAATTATTGTCCTGCGATGACACGCGTGCAAAGTCGAGAAAGGAGAAGTGGAAGTGAGCGACGCTGCAGGTGGTTGACTGTAATCACCAAGTGGTGCAGAGGAATCGTGGGAAGCAAAGAACTTACAGGCCGGCTTTTTAGGGGATTTTGGATTCGGGAGCGTGCCCATTTTCATCCTGTAGGCCAGCCGCCTGGAGGACAAAGAGCCAGGGAGGACGCAGGCAGGGACAGAGTCGTCAGTGAGCCAGAGGTTGGAAGGAAATGTTAGCAAGTGAAACAGAAGATTTGAACATGACAGACAAGCAGAAGCGCATACAACACGCTGGGATGGATTCTAAGATTTGGACCCCGAGCACAGACGAGGGTCATTTTCATTGTTAGTCAGGGGGCAGCAGGAAGCCAACAGGTCTTTGTTATTTTTGCTTTAAATTGAAGCTGCAAACTCATCGCAGAGCTCGGCCTGCTCCCCTGACCTGTGTCTCTCTCTGAGTTGGAGCTGTGGATATTAATCCACCAGACTCTGCAGTGTTTGGCAGGCATCGCTCAGCCTGCTGGGATCATCTTACTGACAGATTATGACACTTGCGCTATCAGCATGTGCCTATTCAAGGCTGCGTTTTCGATTTAGCCACACACACACACGCGCTGACTACTTTTGATGCGCCATCTAATCATAGTTGACCCCTCAAAGTGGAACACATGAATGATGTGGATTTAAAAGATTACAAATGGCTGGATCCAATAAGTAGCGGCAGTGTGTCAGGGAATCGTTTACATCATCAGGGAGGACATTTTGACACGATCTGACGTCACCTCTCTTGGAACTGCTTGGACGGGACTAGGCCCGCCCGCAGGTTGCTGTCTCCGACGCGCTTGGCCTGCCACCACGTGGGGTCGTCCTGCGTCACCACCTGCAGGATGTCGCCACGTTTGAAGGGAAGTCCCGCCTCTTGGCAGGGCGTGGCCTTGTCCTCCAGTGGGATGTAGTCAAACAAGGCTCTCATGTACACCTGGACGCAGATGTAAAGGCTGTTCACGTGGAGCTGTGGTCAGTGGATTCCAGTCAGAGGCAGTGACTTCTGCTGTCTCACCTTGCTCTCCTTCAGTCGGTCCTCCTCCTTAATGGCGGGGATTATCTTGAGAGTGATGGAGCCCTGGGACTGGGACTAGATCACAAACAGATTAGACAGAGATTCTGAGTGCAGAGTCATATCTTTAAGAAATAAACCACAGATATTTCTGTCACTCTGAGATCGGAGGTGGGACAACTTGTCTAATCGTCTGTCTTTAATTCTGCAGTGTCCAGGGATTCTGTCTTACCAGCAGCTGGCTGATCTCGTCGGGTCTCTTGTGAATCACAGAGACTCCGTTGACCTCCCGCAGTTCATCTCCCACGTGGACCAAACCTGTTAGGACGGGAGACGAGATGAAGATAGACAGAACAGGAACATCGATGACCATCACAGCGTCTTACGGGTCTGTGGGCTTTATCAGCCGTAACATAATGCTGTTGTCAGAACCGCTGATTGAGGCTGCCTGCATCTTCAGCTCCGATCTTCCATGCGGGAGCCACTACACAGAAACCAGAGGCTGAAAGGAGTCGGATCAATACGCTTGTCCCCCAGGGCAGACACGCGTGGCTTCTGAAATCTAAAGGCTCTGTCTCCACACTGACGAGAGCTCTTCCCGCAAGACAACCTGCACACATGCTTCTGATGCTAATACACCAGCGTGTGGTTGATATTTCCATGGTAACGCCCATGAAAGGGATCGCTGCTGAGGCTATACTGTGTGATTGATTCTCTGGGGACCCGTGAGGAGCTTTAGATTTCAGCAGTGATTCATCTCATGCTCAGGCCTTGATCTCACCTCATCAGAGGATCCGCGTTTTGAAGAGAAACCGAACTAAACCAGTCTCCATTTAGAGGCTGAATCCGTGGGACACCATTATCTAATGAAGACCACCTTCTTCATGGGAAGAAGTCTGTTAGTCCGTTTAAATCAACATAACATGCTCAACTTACCGCTTCGGTCAGCGGCACCTCCTCTCATGATCCGAGCAACCATCACCACCCCAGTGGCTTCATCCCGCCTGATGGTGGCTCCCTGAAGAACAGATTTACAGAAAGAAAGGATGAATCCCCTCCTCTTTCCCCCCCTATTCTCCTCGGGGCTCTTATGTTTTCATGTCCAGTGCGTTTGCTCTGCCACAGCTCACCAGGGGCTCCTTGTTCTTCACCAGTCTGACAATCTTCACTGACTCCTCCTCCAGCTCGTCCTCGAAGTCATCGGGCAGCGGCGGCAGCACCGGGTCAAAGTTCTTCTGAGCCACAGTGTCATGCACTGAGAGAACGGCCTGGTGGGACCGAGAGGAGACGTGCTGAGACTACGTTGTGGACGTTCGGCCGCTGCAGAGCGCACGGGGCAGCCCAATGCCACAAACGTTATAGTTTCAGAGATGCCAGAGTGATGAAATGCGTGAGGGTTTTACAAACTTCATTTCAGCCTGCTTACCCTCAGGTGCGGGGATGTGAGCAGGTGCAGCAGCTCCTTCTCCTCATTGCTTATTGGGCCACTCTGCAGCTCCTCCGCCACCTGCCAATCACAACGCGCACATCAACCACGGGCCCCTGACCTCGCGTGAACCCGTGCATGTGAATACCAGTAATGCAGCGACTGCAGTTTGCCGTGGAGTAAATGCAAACAGATATATAGGCACGCTCGCAGTAGCAGAGGTCAGCAGTTTCCTCACTGATGGGAGCAGGAGATCAGCAGGGTGTGGATTTGGGCGTGAGATGAGCATCACAATGATTCAGCACTTTGAGGACATTAAAATTCGCTTTTGGTACCTGCTGTGCTTCTCTGTCGGAGCTAACTCTTTGTGACTGACTGCGGGAAGTGGAAATATAATTCACGCTGTGTATCTGTGTGCGTGTGTTTGAACTTACATCCTCTGCCAGAGAAGCAGCACTGTGGAGAACAGGTGTCGGACTTTGTCTCTCATACTGTCTCAGCTTCTCATGGATCTGTGACAGACAGAGAGTTTCATAAAGGAACGCAGCATTTTGGAAATGTTGATTATTCAGAGTAGACTTCCTCACCTTCATGAGATACCCCAGGCTTCTCTCGCTGAACACGTCTTTGAGGAACACCATGTCCTCCTTGTGGTTGGCATCGGGCCGCAGCTGAGAGGTCAGCAGGGCCAGTGTTTCATGAAGCCCTACAGGGGAGGGGAACAAGAAAATCATTAGGTGCATTAGCAGGAGCAGACGGGGCGCAGCGGGCCGCCGGCGGTATGGGCGGCGTGCGAGGAGCATCTGTGCCGACTCGTCTCACCTGCTCCTGCTGTTAGCACCGGCATGGCTTCTTTCATGGGTCAGCGAGGTGAGGAGGGGGAACCTGGGAGAGAGGAAAACACTGATGTTCACCGGCGTTTTCTGTTTTTAAACAGGATTTTAAACAAATTTCGTCTCTTAACAAAACAGCAGAAGAGGGAATAGTGTAGTATTTTGTGTTTGTGTGAGCATGAACTGATATCCAGAGACCTGTGTACAATAATTACGGCCGTACATCATCGCCTCATGTGCCTCCAGCTATAAATCCACATCATGTTTTTCATTTTGCAGGTCGGTAACTGAGCTTATCCATGAATGTGTAGGTGTGTATGATAAGGCCTGCTTGCCTTGTAGAGCTGGACTAAGATGAACAGTCACTGCTGGGACCATTAATCCCAGTTGGGTGGGTCACTCCACTCAAGCACCAGGTCCTATAGGACACAGCTACTCATTCATCTGTAAATATCTACTGTTTTGCGGTCATCCTTCAAACAGGCGATATCTAGATACTGCAGTATAAAAGCAACTCTATTTACACTGGTGAAATATTGACAGAAATTATTATTCCCACTGTTTGCAAAAATGTCAGCTGCCGTCTGATGGCGTCACTTATCCGTGGCAGAGGTGCGGTTGGCTGCACTGTGCTCGTAAGATTCATGAGCGATATCATTTAGTACAGGACAGTTTAACTGGGCCCTGCCTCAAATGTATCCCAACCTTTGAAACAGGCCATTAAGTTTATACAACTATGTGCACGCATGATTCAGCAGAAAACCTGAGCACGGCAGGAACCAGCGGGTCGGAGGTTTTTTTAAGAATAAAAGGGGAATAAAGCCGTATTCCACACTGGCAACACCAGGTGGCAACAGACGACTAAAGCAACACAGATGCAGTCGAACTTTTAGCATCACACATGAGCCTGTTTCCAACGTTATAATCTAACAATAATATTGACAAAACTGAACTTTTATTATTTTCTCTATGTGATTTTTCACTGAATCCAACATCACCCGAATCTCATTATAATACAGCTTTATTGCGGCACTGCAACTTTTAGCCTCCCACAAACATACCCTGGTAACTTCACAATGAGAATATAATTAACCCCAGCAGAGACAGACAGAGAAAGTGATGAGCTCATGAATAATAGAGAGGGTTTTACAGAGGAAGAAGGATGTGGAGATGGTGATGATGATGAGGAGGAGGAGGAGGAGGAACGGGAGGCAATTTTTTTGTTCTGTCAGGAGAATGAGACTGATCCGCACAGGAAAGACTTTTTCTTGTATCTCATGTGTCAGCTGAGCTTTACCTCGCAGAGAAGCAAAGAAAACATCATTATAGAGATCTGCATTCGGTACTTTGGAGCCAATATTCACTTTTCACTGAGGATTTATCTTCTTTCAAGAAATTATTTCAAAGTTCCTCGCATCATTTTCTGTCTAAAATGACTTGTAGACAAGGGGAATTAATGGGGAAATAAAAATGTAATGACGTCTTGGTAAAGTGCAAAGAGTTCATTTGGTTTTAATGAACTGGTCTCACTTCTGTAACCAAAGCAAAGTACAAATATAACCATATAATGTCCTTGTATATATTATTTCTAACAATCCAAGATTTATTTTAGCTTTACTTTTTGATATGGAAATCTTAAAGTATTTTGATAACGTCTTTTAAACGATGAGAAAGCATGATTGTCTCTCAACAATCCATCATGTTTATAAATATATATAATCTTTTACGTAGACAGGCCCATTTCCCTGAACCACCTAATTTATTACATTCCTTCTCCAGTGTTCTACTTTCTGCTGGGGTCTGAAGTCTATTCCTCTGTTCATAAAAATTGAATTTAATTCCAATTTACACCCTCTCTGCCTCTAAGTCTCCACTGACTGAAATGGAGAGTTATTCTCATAGTCAGATTACGTGGTGTGTGATATGTGATATA
This sequence comes from Pseudorhombus dupliciocellatus, assembly GCA_016785235.1. Taxonomy (NCBI): domain Eukaryota; kingdom Metazoa; phylum Chordata; class Actinopteri; order Pleuronectiformes; family Paralichthyidae; genus Pseudorhombus; species Pseudorhombus dupliciocellatus. Next base: position 22,645 of record JAFBJW010000042.1, on the reverse strand, counting down.
TTCCACTTATAAATCATCTCTTTCCGCCGTGTGTGTGCAAGACGATTCCATTCACTCTTATGCCTACTCCTACTATCTACTCTGATGCCACAGCATCATTTTACATTTTTATATATATATATATATATATATATATAAATGTACAATTACATTGTGGAAGGAAGCATGCATGGAAGAGGGATGGAAGTATCTGTCTTAGAAACAAATCAAAGTACCATGCCTTTCCTTCTCTGTCTGCCTGTCATAGACAATTAGAAAAATATTTTCATTCCCGTCCTCATCAACAGTTACTTATTTATTCCCACTGATGTTTGAGATGTTTTCAGAGTGCGTGCGATCCACTCCTCAGTTTCTGGGAGGATGACATAATATGCTGAGTCGCTTGATGTAGTGAGAGCGATATTATGGCAGCGTGACCCATGGGAAATTTGGGGTTGGGGATAGAGGGGAATGGATTATATCTCTTATATTTTCCATTTTAGCTGGGCTACAAACTAACACAAAATCTTACAAAACAATCCTGCTGCTGTTTTCACTGGTGTGTTTCATCTAGATTCTATGAATTGCTGTTTCCTTTACCATAGCAGCTCTGTAATATCCTCCACCAAATAGGGATTTTTTTCATCTCTTTCTTTGCAGGTAACTGAAATTTACATTACATTCTCTGCAATTTCACTTCGCCGCATCACTATGACTCTGAAAATCATCCAATCACCAAAAGTCACAGATCCACAAATAGATTCAGACATCCCACCTCTTGCATTTTGTCCCAGCACAAATGTCATTTTCGGTTCAAATCTAGTCAAGAGCTTAGCCCCAGACGGCACAAACATGATGATGTCACAGCGAAAGCTCAGATGTCAGCTGATCAGACAACCGTCCTTATAAAACATTCATCCCAACACATTTAGCTAAAAGTTAGGAATGTTACTGCATTAATAACATGATCCTGTCTTGAATAAAAGATCTGGAATACAAAATAACAGTGACTGTAGCTGTTTCCATAAATAGATAAGCAGCTTGAACTCACATGAACCTACAATTCAGACATCCTGTCTGTGCTCCTGTCAGGATTTTATGATTGGAGTTTTTTTTGGATAATTTTATGATGGTATTATTATGATATACCTTCCCTTGTATTTTCTTGCTTTCATTTGACTGTCTGATTTCCATCTCATTTCCTCTCGTTTCGACCTTCTTTATGGATTCATTTCACCTGTTTGTCCTGTGTCACCTGTCCCTAGTCCAATTCTAGGGACAGAGTTAACATCCTGCAGTTAGCATTAGCAGAACTACACTTAAAAAAACAAAATCAGAAACGATGGTCATGCAAGAGGCTTGTGTTGCTGCTGTGAGGCTGCAGAGGCAGGTCGTCGTGTGCTGGCGCTGTTTATATTTGTTTATGTGCGAAGGGAATATGCCACATATGAATATGAATGTGTGAGGGTGTTACAACACGAGACAAGCTGTCTGGAGTGGTTATTGTGGCGCCTGGGAGGGTTTCAGGGATCACTGGAAACACCCTCTGCAACACAGCAGCTCTTAAATATATCGTGTGCTAGGCCTTGAAAATGACTTGGCATGGAGACACCCAAAACAACAAATGCTTGGTAAAGCTGTTCTCGATTCGCTGTCAGTCAGAGGGTTGAGAGTTTGATTACAGCACGAGGACAGGGGAGGACTGGGGAGAGTGATGACAGGAGCAGGAGGCATGTTTCACCTGTCATGCATGTACACACACACACACACACACGCTGAGAGTGAAAACATCTTGGCCAGTGTTTCACTAAGCGTCTATTATGGAGAAAGAACGTTGCTCGAACACAGCTAATCCACTGCACTGACAGTAATGGATGCCAACACCAAGCATGTCTGGCCAGCATCCAACACATAGACATAGACACAGACACACAGACACACACACACACACACACACACACACACAGACAACACAGACAAACACAGCCTCACACCTTCAGGCTGATGTGACCCCCGTCATCCAGTGTCATTACCTGACAGGAGCGAGGGTGTGGTCAGAAACTTATAGTGTCTCCACCACGGAGGAGGGCTGCTGGTGTTGACAGCTGACAGACTCCTGCACACGCCACCATCACAAATCCACATAGACCCACCCCCTCACTGCTGCACAGCCGAGCAGAGGCAGATGTCATCCCCACTCATCTTCCTCCCCAGTCTCTCTCTATTCTTACTTCCTCGTGTATGTGGAGCGGATTTTCCCGGCCCTCCCTCCTCTCCTCTCCTCTCCTCCTCCTCCTCCTCCTCCTCCTCCTCCTCCTCCTCCTCCTCCATCTCCCTGCATCACCCTGCAGTGCTACAGCGCTCCCCTCGTTCAGCTCGCCATCAGCTGGCAGATGGAGGAATAAAAGGAAAACACAGTGGAGAGCAGAGCAGCTGATGCCTTGCGTTTGCCCTGGCAACAGAAAGACAAATGTGGATGGTCGTCGCATCCCTTCTTACCTTCTCTTCTCTCCGTGTGTCTCCTCCTCTCCCTCTTTCTGTGTGTGTTTGTGTCCCTCTTGACTGCAGCCACACTGTTTCTCTCGCTCTGATTCCTCCTTCCTTCTTCCTCTTCCTCCAGCTGCTGCTCTCACAAACCTCCTGCCTCTGAGTGTCTGCCTCCTCCCTTCTCCTCGCTCTTTCTTCTCTCTCTGCTCCTCCCCTTCCCCCCCCCCCCCCCCCCTCCCCTTCCCCCCCCCCCCTCCTCTCTCTCTGTCCACAGCATCAGCAGAGGAAGAGTGAATGTAGAGGGGCTGGGATTTTATATATCTCCTGCCAGTAAGTCGCCCCAAACAGCACATCTGTTTTTCTGGAAAATAAATCTCTGCTGATGTTTCTGGCGTTCCAGTATCTAGCAGCCCCTGTTTGTTATTTCTGCAGGAGAACACATATTTTACTTGTTAAGAGTTTAATAAATTACCATTATTAGAATGGGAAAAACACCTTTAAACCAGAATATACATCAAGCAAAATTTGAGTTGAGCACATAACTTTTTAAATATTTTGGTCAAGTTCAACAACTCTTATTTACCAAGTCTCTAGCAAAGCAGACCTAGAGGTGGGAATAGATGGCTGCTTTGTTTAAGGACTGTTCTGCTTTCCCTACAGCTCTAGTATGAAAATTAAAAAAAACAAAAAAAATGCATGTATATCAGTGTGCTGCTTTAACCTCTTTGTATTCAAGAGGAGAGCTGCAGCTTGAAAACACTTACAATTATACATATTTTTTGCCTCCATTATGATCACCACTGTTAGAGTGAAAACCTCATCTTCTGTTTTAAGGTCCTTCACTCTTCTCTGACGCTGTGGTGGCTAATTGGAGATGATACACTGCCTCAGACAGAGACCTCTCCTCCCCCTCCTCTCTGAGTGGGGCATGACGAAGGCCGAGGTTGGCTCTTTGTCTGCCTGTATGTAGAGCGCCCAGCATCTTAATGACGTGGTAACCCCCCCCCCCCCCCCCCCCCCCCCCCCCCCCCTGTAGAGCGCCCAGCATCTTAATGACGTGGTAACCCCCCCCCCCCTTACCCCCACCCACCCCTTCACCCCAACTCCATTCAAATGGTTTGTTGTCAGTTTTTAGGCCTGTCCTCATGTGTGGACCAAAACAAGCCTCAGAAATCCAAAACAGTGAAGTGAAGATACACAAACTAGATTTGTAGTCAAGACCACGTAACCCGAGCTTCTCGAGAGGTTATTACATATGTATGTGCAGGTGCTGAATCCTTAAGAGGCTGCATTTGAAGACCACATATATCACAACGGTGCAATTAGGCCGTCCAGTTTTATCAATGTGACCCGTTTCAACTAAACTGTACAGCTAAAACCAAGGGGTATTAAAGTGTTCCACTCATGTTAAACTTCAGCTCTGTTGCTAGGCACCAGCAATAACACCAGTCATGAAAACAATTTAAATGGAGATTGTATGTGGCAGTATATTGACATACTCTTCTCATCCAGGTGATACCTGAACAGATTCATATCCACAGAGATTCTGATCTGGAAATTCAACGTATTAATACATTTTAAAAAACATATTTTGTTCGTGACCTGCTCCAGCAGGTCAGCTGGACGGGGGCTGCAGCTCCACTCCAAACATCCTCATTAATTACATCAGAGGTTCTTAAGGGTCTTTGGCCAAATTGATTCAGAGACATCTGCCAACCTCCTCCTGTCTCTGGGGAGCAGCGCAAAGCTGTCCACGATGAAGGGAGGTGCCGGAGGTCCAAGCTCCTGACCCCACAAATGGCCAATAAACCGGGTCTCTGTGTGTTCAGCCAGCTCTGGAGGGGTCACACTCAGATGACAGGACGCATGCAGGAGATTCCGTGGGCCATTTTTAAAGACTTCACCTCACTCCTACTAAAGGTGTCTGTATGTCTGTTTTCAGAAAGAGTTTCGAGCACTTTTTCTGTGCAAAATGTGAGAACAATTAGGGAAAAATCAACTACATTTTGGATAGGGCACATAACTGTAACAGTACAACATGAACTATAATCATATTTACTCTCCTTCTTTCATCAGGTTCATCGAGAAGCAGGAGGCTTAATGTCCTCTCAGCCTTCAGCCATCCCGGCGCCACGTCTTTCTCACCGAAGCTGCACGTCATCAATAGGATTGTCCGTCTGGCCATCCCTGCGTTTTCTGCTGGCTCTCAGTCTCCTCCAAGAACCTTGACTGCTCTCTCCCCTCGTCAGAGATAACCAGGAGAGGGGTTGATGAATCAGGATGTAGCCCAGAACGTTTACTGGGCCTCTTCGACCGAGGGAGGTGAGTGAAAACACATTTTAGAATCAGGGGACAGTGCCAAACAGAGGACAGGAGGCGATGCACAGGCAAACAGCCCATTCCAATCAGGCAGGTTTAGGATGAATGGCCAGTGGATCATTACTCTGGTTGCAGGGGTGTAATTGGTGTAAAATGTGAAGTTGTTTGAACTTCCTCCTATAAAAACTAAATGTCATTCTAAATCCTGAAACTCCTCAAAGAAATGTACCTGCACCTCTGATTTATCTTGGTCTAAATATTTGAATCAACTCTTCAGGCAATTAAAAATGATTGGTGAGCTGAGTGTAAATGGTTTTACTGACCATTACATCTGCAGTCATAATTCCACAGAGGAGCTGTGAGGACTGTGGAAGTCTTTTTGTTTTTTTGGCAGCTGCTCTCTGAGACCTATATAAGGTTGCTGGGAAATGTTTCGTAATTTTATGGCTGCTGCAGAGCTGCATTAGCATAATGTGAGTTATGGCCTAGTGTGAGGCTCGGCCCAGGCAGTGATCGCCGAGCAGGTGGCTTCAGCTTCCTTTGGGCAGAAATATATTAGATTGTTTGGCTGCCAGTCAATGATTGTAAACTTAAGTGAGTGCAAACTGTCGTCTCCATCTGCTGCAGCTCATAACTATATCATATTTGTTTTGTTTCTTTGTCGACTAAAGCTCAGCTTGTTCCGTGTGTGTATATTTATATATTGGCTCAAATTTTACTGGGATGAAATAGTATTCCACATTGTCTTTCCGTGTGCCTTTTGCAAAGAACTGTACTTTTTATTTATGTCCTTAGTCAGAGTTTGTACAGTAAGAATAATCGCATCATCGGGCGACATCGCTCTGTCCAGTCACAGCTTAAACAGGCCTGATCTGCTGTACATCTGTCTCAGGGAAGAGGAAGTTCCTCAAGTTAGCGGTCCGCTTGTCTCAGCGGCTCAATGCTAATTGGATCATGTGCCCATTCCCACAGCTCCAGCAGGTCAAATGACTGGGATGTGTAGCTCCCCGCCACTAAGTGGTCTATCGATCAGTCAGCTGAGCCTGTGGGCTGATGGGATCTGCTGCAGCAGGCGGACGCAGGACTTGGCAGGCTGGGTAATGGGTACAAAATACGATGCATTCCTGCACAGATGGGAAGCGCTGCCTTAGAACGAGGTGTTCATTACAGACAAAGTAGAAAATCAAGTGAACAAGATAAGTCGATTTCATGAGGGAATTGAGTTCCTCACACAGTGAGCGTAAGTTGATTTTGCTGCTGTCAGATAGAAGCTTTATCTCATCAATTAAAAAACCCACAAATTTTCCTTTTTTTCTTGATCATAATGCAAACCTTGCTTCTATGGCTCATTTCAAAACACAATACTTACATTGTGTTTTACAATACACAATTAAACAATAAAAGCATGATCCCTCTTTGTTTTATGCATCAGTCATGGGACCTTTAACCTTTTTAACCTTCTCTTTTTTTTATCAAACTCATTGTTCGTAAAATGACATTTAAAGTAAAACTACCTGAACCATTAGCAAACCAGCACTTAAGTTAAACTGTGACAATAATAATAAGTTACTTCTACATTTAAATTTAAACGAAATCTACATTTACATTGACTAAATGCAAGCAAGTCAAAGATCATGTTCCTTCACCCCTGTGGCTGCTTTATGGCTTTAATTTTACTCACGAGTTTAAATCCAGCCCTGCAACTGGATCACAAAGACACATGTTTGCTGTGCACGCGAATATAAACCAACACACCACATGTGAGATTTGATTTTTTTTTTGTATGCTCGACGGTCTGTTTCAGTGACCCAGTGCCCAGTAAAGCCAGCTTTAGCCTCCCAGCAAACCAAATCCCAGCTTTGAAGAGCCAGTGAGGGGCAGACTCTTGGACCCAGCCGACAGCAAGGCTGCCGGCCAAGTTTCTACACAAACAGCGACATAAAACTTCTGTGGCTTTCAAATACCTCGTCACTCAGGGTGATGTAATGGAGCAGTCTGGGCAGGGAGATGCTCAGTCAACATCGACTCCACCGACAGGGATAATCCCATTAACACCAGGATTCATGTGGCATTTTGGTGCAAACATCGTGCAGGCATAATCTCGTGCAACAATAAAATATATTCAGCTCCAGTATTGAAGATTTCCTTACAGTTATGGACACCTACTGCCAAAAAATGTTACAAGAGATAGAGAGAGCGCGCCACCTTTAACATTTGGTTCATGAAAAAAAAAACAAAACTGTAAAAGATTTACGACGGGCAAGAGTTTAAGAAACAAGCCTGTTTTATTTTTATTTATTTATTTTATGTTCCACACACTCAAACACAAATGCACGTGTTTCCAAAAAACTTTTTCACACTTATAAAATTGTGCACTGTCTCACACACTCAAGGATAAATATATATATATATATATGTATGAAAAATGTATACATGTGATAATTGGCACATCCAGGAGGCAGACTATATTAACGGCTTTGCATAATGCTCCCTATTCGTGCAACAGACCATTAAAGACAGGCACGTTTTGCAATGCTACAATATAAATCTATTTAAATATACAGCCCCAACAAGGGAACCAGCCCCTGAGTCATCCAAGATGAATCTCCATAAAAAATAATCTGAATATCTACAAACCCCAGAAAACCCACATTCCAATCTACTGTTGATTTCAGAGGAAAACTGGTAGTAAACTTAAAACACACTTTAGTGAAATAAGCAATATATTAAGGTTCATTTTTAAAAGACTACTCAATGATTTATTTTTGAAAGCACAAATAAGTCTAATGTAGCTTGCAGTAAGACATGATCTACATTATATTAAGCAACAGCAACATCTTCTGGTTATGACCAGCAACAGCAAACATAATGCACACATTTTTCAAAATTGTTCTTTCTCATGAATGAATATCTTTGGTGGCTGTTTCCCAGGCATGGCGCGTTCTTTGTGATTTGTCATTAATCCAAGCAAGTTTAAAAAACAATAAATAACCTGCGGGAGAAATGTGCCTGTCATCCCGCAGTTTGAAATCAGTCACTTCTTGATCCAAAGTTTGTCACTTGTTGTCACTGAAGGGAGTTTTCAGTTTTTATTCCTGTCGCCGTCTAAGTAGTAGGGGTTCTCGTGGCCTTGAACCAGGTACGAGTAGCGGGACGGATTTTTACCAGTGAAGCTCCTCATTCCTTCCGGGTTGAGATCATATGATCTGGACTGAAATGCCAGTGAGAGCAGGTTATTGTCTTTTAGATGATGGGATGTCGCCCATTCACAGACATACACCAAGAAAAGCCAAGTACACTTGGACAATACCGACAATCATGCGCATGCAGTGAAAAGAAGTTATCCCCAAACTAGCATGAGCTGAGTTTCTTTAGCTTTTGCTTGAAGCCACTTTCCTTAACAACCACAAAAGGCTTCCTGTTACCCAGAAACCCCAACGCCATGATTCTCACTGTGGTCTAAATTACCAGTAGGGGGCATCAAGGCCAGTCAGAGTAAGCCTTGCCTTACCTTCTTCCATCCTGTCTGCTTCAGCTGAAACCCCTAAAGTAACACACTGGGAGTCAGGCAAAGCAGAGCAAACAGGAGGGAGCCACATGCTGGCACTTTTTCTTACATTCCGGACGATGGGGCAGAACTGATTGGTGTGCATACGTGCACCTCATTGGTTAGTAGGAGGTTAAAACCAGGCTAAATAAATAAAGGGCTGGTTTTACAGCAACATTATGTCACTGTAATTCTGATGATTAGGTGTTAGTCCCTAAGACAATTTAAACAACAACAACAACAAAAGAACATCGGCGATAACTCACCTGTCCGTTGGTTTGAGAATCTGCGCCCACCATGGCTCGAGCGCTGCCCGCTTCTGTCATCTCCATGGTAGGAGTTGCATCCCAGTTAGTGGAGGCACGCGGGATGGGTGTGATGCCAACAGGCCAGGGCCTGTCTGACTCGCTGGAGGCGTATGGACTGCCGCTGAAGTCACTTTTGCTGTACGAGCATCTCCTCCTGAAGGACAACACAGAGTGTCAAATATACATTTGTGTCCTGCTTTTAAGCATTTAAATCTTTCCAGCACATGACTTTCAGAGACAGAGTACAAAACTCAGAGAGCACAAAAACACAAATGAGTATTCATTTGATGATTTACAGGTGAGAATACATTGAAATTAGAATTGACTTTTGCGCATCGTTTAATATTCTCACCAGCAGAAGAATGTGAGCAAAGCCAGGACCATAATGAGGAGAATTCCTCCGAGCACACAGGAGATGACCACTACTGCCAGCAGAGCGGCTGTGGAGGCACACAGATGCATTATGGATGTATGCATTCTTTTTTGCATAATGACTGCTGCTACATAAACTTTGTGTTACTCACAGTTCTCGCAGTTAAAGCCAGAGTATCCAAATGGGCATCTGAAAAAAAGATCAGACCACTTATATACATATATATAAAGTTTAAAGTATATAAGAGTTTATTCCTCAAGGTCGATGTGAACAGTTCATAAACCAGATTTAAAATGTTTGCACTCACTCTTTACATTCATTGTTCTGCGCCATATACCCACTCGGACAAGCTGGAAAAAGAAACACAATAACTTTAGTATAAGCTCCCACACAGAGGCAGGCATGGGAACCAGTACAGTAGAAGTACAGTACGCCTGGTTACACATACAATGAAAAACGTGCAGGAGTACAGCTTCACATGGAGGTTAAACGAGGACCTTTTTAATCGAGCAGACAATAGCGTATTAAATGTCCTCCTGTGAGAGGAACTACATGCAGCATATCTAAAACTAAAGGTCCGGTTTTTCATAAAGCTCTTCCTATAGCTGATCTCCTTGGTCACACAGGCAGAAAGCTGTGATTCCTCCACGTGTTTCCCGGGTAACTTCCCCGTTAAAAAGAAATAAATTACAGAGATAAATGAACAGCAGGTCAAGGGTCGGCGCGGAGAAAAGGCAACAGCTCTTGACCTTGTTTCGGACTCTCCCTCCCTGTTGTTTCTCCCACTCGTTCTCACACACAAGTATTTTAGTAAGGATAAGAAGGTTTTGTTACAGTTCTTTTAACTGTAGCTCAGCTGGGATTTATTTTTTTCTACTCAGGCCTTTTCTCAGCTGCGGGTCGCCTGCTCTTAGAAATTTTACAAAGCCAAATATAGGACACTTTTCAAAAATGAAAGCCACTCACACTTCTTTTAATATTCTTGGTAAATGAGATAAAGAAAGAATACATAAAATGTGTGCTCTCTTACCTATGCAGCTGGTGTTTGAGTACACGATGGAGATATAGCCATCAAGGCAGGAACAAATCGCCCTGCCATTTCTACTGGTGCACTCTGTGGTGGAGCTATCACATGGCTGCGGTTCCTGCTTACACAGGTCTGTGTCTGAGACAGAGCAAACACAAAACACACAGATGAGGAAAGATTATCTTGAAATAATCAGGATAACAGGATGATGTTAAGTCCCCCACCAATACACCTACGCTTGCCCTTTGTTGGTTAGTGTCCCACCAGCATTACTTACTGCTGAATGTCACATTACGAAAAAAAGCACCCTCCGGTGAGTTGGCGATGGCACTGGTGATGACTTGATTGACAGACTCTTGAGTGGTGTTGGTGTTTACAAAGATGTTGTTCACAGATGCTTGGACACTTCCAGGTCTGAAGGATTATGGAGAAGTGCAAAAATAGAAATTAAGTATTTGTAACCTGGGGCATAATGTATTTGTACAGTGGCAGTAAAGGTGAAGTACTCACGTTAGTGCCACGACATCAGATCGTTGATACCCCGGTTGATTTTTCAGGACTTGGCTGAGCTAGAGAGCAGATAGAGTGTGGTTTAATGATTTAATTCAAGCTCCACTGAGTTACAAGTGTAAAATGTAAAAAAATATATATATTTTTTTTTTTGTTTACGTTTATGAATTAGGTTGTGTTTGTGTTTTCTATTACATCAAAATAAAATATTGCCTTTTAGACAAAAATCCATTTACCATTCATTCTAACTTTTCAAAATGCATTGTGAGCTTACAACCTACCGCTGCTGAGATATTAGCTGCCGTTTTCTGGAATATTGACGAGGACCTGTTGCTCATTTCAGGTTCAAATGTCAACAACATGAAATGAAGCTGACCTGGAAAAACTTGGGCTGAGAAAAGAGGTGCAAAATTTAACAAAGGTGTCTTTCGGCTAAAGAATGCTTGACGAGATAAGTTGTCGCATTCTTACCTGGGACGCAGCGGTCTCCCTGCAGGAAGAACCCAGTGAGACACTGACAAGTTTCATTGAGACACACACTGTCCAGAGGGCATGGTCGAGCAGGGCACACTGATAAGAGATGGAGGAAAAAAATGCCAAACAAGCCAAAGGGGAGCAAGTAAAAAAATATGAATATCTTTAATTGTTGCCTTCACTATGAGCTGGTGGTGATGAAAACAAAATTGCAACATTAGAGAAAATTACAAACCAATGACTGGAGCCAGGGTGGGGATGGGTGGTGCGGCTGTAGTAGCAGCGGTGGTTGCAGGTGTGGTAGCTGCAGTGGTTGCAGGTGTGGTAGCTGCAGTGGTTGCAGCGGTGGTTGCCGCAGTGGTGGCAGCGGTGGTTGCCACAGTGGTTGCAGGTGTGGTAGCTGCAGTGGTGGCAGCGGAGGTTGCCACAGTGGTTGCAGGTGTGGTAGCTACAGTGGTGGCAGCGGTGGTTGCCGCAGTGGTTGCAGGTGTGGTTGCCGCAGTGGTTGCAGGTGTGGTAGCCACAGTGGTTGCCGCAGTGGAAGCAGGTGTGGTGGCCACAGTGGTTGCCGCAGTGGTTGCAGGTGTGGTTGCCGCAGTGGTGGCAGCGGTGGTTGCCTCAGTGGTTGCAGGTGTGGTTGCCACAGTGGTTGCCACAGTGGTGGCAGCGGTGGTTGCCGCAGTGGTTGCAGGTGTGGTTGCTGCAGTGGTTGCCGCGGTGGTTGCTGGGTGTGTTGTGCTTCCATGAATTGGTGAAGCAGTCAAAGTGGTTACCTCTGTCGTGTGGTAGGTCACTATATCACGAGGAAAAAATACATTTCAAACAGAAAGCAATACCAACATCAACACCTGATATCGTACAGGATGCAAAATAATAAATCAGTTCTAATGTCAATTCAGAGGCAATAAATTAAAGCTAAATCCCACACTGGCTAAGTTGTATCTATTGGATTTACATGCTGCAGGGAGGTGTCTTTTTGTGCTCAAACCCAATAGCTAAAAATATTTTTTTAGCTATTGTTCAGACTTTAAACTTCAAGGTCCATACTGATTTCTGTCTCATCATCATCATTTCTTCAACACACATACTCATCAAGGCCTACCTCCTGGGGTTGTTGTCGAGGGACTAAAGGTGTTGGTATTTCCACTGGGGACTACGGTGCTACTGCCAGGGGAAGTGTTTGGGGGGACAGGGCTGGAGGTGGAAGTGGGTGGGGATCCGACTGTTACTGTTGCATTGCTGCTGGTGATGGAGGACGAGGTTGTTCTAGAGGATGTAGGAGTCTCAGGAGGAGTGTGAGTAGATTGTGCAGGTGTAGTAATGGGAAGAGTAGCGTTTTCTGGTATTACTGGTGTGGCTGGTGTAGTCATAGTTACACTGTTGGTTGTGTTTGTGGCTGGTGTTGTCACAGTTACATTGCTGGTTGTGTTTGTGGCTGGTGTTGTCATAGTTACATTGTTGGTTGTGTTTGTGGCTGGTGTTGTCATAGTTACATTGTTGGTTGTGTTTGTGGCTGGTGTAGTTACAGTTTCATTGTTGGTTGTGTTTGTGGCTGGTGTAGTTACAGTTTCATTGTTGGTTGTGTTTGTGGCTGGTGTAGTTACAGTTTCATTGTTGGTTGTGTTTGTGGCTGGTGTAGTTACAGTTTCATTGTTGGTTGTGTTTGTGGCTGGTGTAGTTACAGTTTCATTGTTGGTTGTGTTTGTGGCTGGTGTAGTTACAGTTTCATTGTTGGTTGTGTTTGTGGCTGGTGTAGTTACAGTTTCATTGTTGGTTGTGTTTGTGGCTGGTGTAGTTACAGTTTCATTGTTGGTTGTGTTTGTGGCTGGTGTAGTTACAGTTTCATTGTTGGTTGTGTTTGTGGCTGGTGTAGTTACAGTTTCATTGTTGGTTGTGTTTGTGGCTGGTGTAGTTACAGTTTCATTGTTGGTTGTGTTTGTGGCTGGTGTAGTTACAGTTTCATTGTTGGTTGTGTTTGTGGCTGGTGTAGTTACAGTTTCATTGTTGGTTGTGTTTGTGGCTGGTGTAGTTACAGTTTCATTGTTGGTTGTGTTTGTGGCTGGTGTTGTCATAGTTACATTGTTGGTTGTGTGTGTGGCTGGTGTAGTTACAGTAACATTGCTGGTTGTGTTTGTGGCTGGTGTTGTCATAGTTACATTGCTGGTTGTGTTTGTGGCTGGTATAGTTACAGTTTCATTGTTGGTTGTGTTTGTGGCTGGTGTTGTCATAGTTGCATTGTTGGTTGTGTTTGTGGCTGGTGTAGTTACAGTTACATTGTTGGTTGTGTTTGTGGCTGGTGTTGTCATAGTTTCATTGTTGGTTGTGTGTGTGGCTGGTGTTGTTGTCTTGTGGGTGTGTGTGGTGTTTGTAGTCTCACTGGTATTGGTGGAGTGTGTCTCTGCGCTTGTAGCTGAAGTGTATTGAGTAGATGTAGTTGATGTAGTGACAGATGAGCTCCAGGTGGTTACGGTGCTGCTGATGACTGTTGTTGTCATGGTCCTATTGTCGTGGGTTGTATTCCCTGATTGGTAGGGCGTTGTGCTTGTAAATGTTGATGTTGGAGTTTCTGTTGTTGTTGCCATTCCTTTAGGGAAAACAAAAGCAAAAAAAATGGACAAATTAATCACAACCTGTCTAACATGTCCAACTTGATGATTTTAGCTATATGTTTGAAGAGCCACTAAAAATCGTTGTCTTGTTTGTGCTGTTGTTACCCTCTAACCGTGTTTCAGACATCACTGATGAGAGGGGTTATTGATGCAGTAGACACAGTTATGGCCACGCCCATTGCTGAAGCTTGGTCAATGGTGACTAAATCAGATTTAGTTTTGGGATCCCCAAGTGAAATTATCAGTAAAGCAATACTAAACAGTCAGCATTTATCCAAGTAAGTCTGTTTGTCATCGCGTGTTCACAGAAATTTGGACCAATAAATATTGAATATATAAAATTATAAGTGTTTAAATTCAAATAAGATCATCTACTTTGACAAAAGCTTTGTTGTGTCAATATGACATTTCTGTAATAATATTATTTTAACAAAATGTCAATACACAGCCATTACACACACAGCTGTGCACACTGAATATGCACACTTATGTACAGTCCCTGAAAAGGGAGGTTGTGTCCTAAATACACATTAAAACTTAAGTACATAAATGCTTTCCACAGGCCGTGACTCAGCAGATAAGGCTTGGCACAAGTGAATGCGCTTTACAACACAAAGGTGTGTTGGTCACAACTTCATTTGTACAGCTGAAGGGAAAGAGTTGCCTCCTATTTGTTCAGTCTACTGCCGAGAGGCCTGCTCCCATTTAGTCTGCTGCCACTCTCTCTGCTTTGTGTTTATAGAGGAACAGGAGGGATCCTTGATGATCACTTAGCCTGTTTTCCCCAGCTCATCATATGCATACGTACACTGACTCCATCCGAAGGCAGAGAAAGAACATACTCATACGAGACAAATGGGTTTATGCCGGACACAAACTGTTTTTATCTCCAATAAATTCGAATGAGCACAGAGACGTGGTAGGAAAAGCAAGAAATATCAGATCCTCAGCACAATTTTTTTTTACTTAGTGTGTGACCTTTATCACCTGGTAACCGAGACTTATTTAGAAACAGAAAAGCAGGCTTCACACACCAGCCGACATTTATAGCTACTCTGTTCGATGGCAATAGAAAAGGACATTAAGCAATCAAAGATGAGACATGAGGGAGTGACAAACGTACTAGTTAGGCATCTATTGCAAGAGATCACTGCTGCAAAGTTCACATGGCGGATTTTTGTGAATTTGGCATCGAGCTTAAGACTTAAGGGCAACATTCTAATCTTTCTGGATGACAGGAGACCAAGATGAACGAAAAACCCCTTAATAAGCCTTTATCTGACTTGTCCTCTGTTGCATTCCCAACTGTTTCATTTTTAAGTTACTTGTGTTCGTTCCCATTCTGGAGAAACTGAAGGTTTCACTGTTTTATCTTCTTGTATCAAAAGTCATCATGTCTTAGCCGTTCTTCAGATTTTTGCTCTACACAAATTGTGTAGCCAGTTTCAGCTGATAAGTGTCAGCAGCTAAATCAAAGCTAGTGGAAATAATTTGAAGATTAGAACTGTAGAAATACAGTTCATTGTGTTTAACACAACCTTCCCCAAAAGTTGATTTAAAATGCTTAATTACATCACCATCATAATGAAATAACGGCGTTACATGACTTTAATTAGTGCTTGGTTAACCGTGATGCCAAAGTGCTCTTACTGATTAAACACTCTAATCAGTAACCTCTGTCATTCATATTACCTCATATTGAGAACTACTGTTAAAAAAACCCTTCCATTACAAAAGGAGATCGTGTGGCTGTTGTTAGGAGCAATCACAGAGTGATTCCTTCACCTGGAAGCACTGACAACAGGAGACATCAGCTGAGACCTTGAAGGTGTGACGTTCCACACAGGCTGCTGATATGTCTAATTTCAGATAACCACGTACACACCATAAATAATCTAGATAGGGAATGTTATTGTCTCGTCATAAAAGTCATTAAACGATTGAGGGACACGGGGGAAGTAATGGACAAAAGGGCACTGTTAAAGAACTTGCAATGTGCATGTCCCACACAAACAGACAACATGATATTTGCTTTTGTTTCTAATTTTCTATTTCTATGAAAATGGCAGCGATAAATTAAGTGAACGGGAGAAACTGTTGCCCACAGTCGTACAAATTCTGTGTCACAAGAAGCCTTGTCTCTAAGGATTTAACCTGCGCTCAGCTAATCCCCTGCAGACACAATGGGGATGACTAGGTCACGCAGGGTGACAACTGGGTCTAAGGTCGATCTGCGAACACATAGTCAAGAGGATATGGATAAGAAGGTGGGAGCTATTCCCCTGGTCCAAGTCGAGTAAGAACACCTGCCACTGTGACAAACTATCAGTGTAATGAAGCCACTTAAAAGCAGCCATGTCCCTCGAAACCACGCTCACCTATTTTCTCTCAAGCTGTAGGGTGTGGGAGGGTGTTGCCGTTGCCATGGATTCATTGTCAAAAACTCAGACTCACTTCAAATCACTGACTTAAAGAGAAACACAGAAACTGTGGCGTTGATGCTCGTGTTTCACCTCAGGGGATTTCTATTCCAGCAAACCTAAGACACATTCACAACTTCCTGTCCATGCGTCCACTCCGCAGTAAAGCCTGATAACATATATCTCTGTCCAAGGGACAGTTCTGTTCAAGGAATGCACCCAGAGAGTAGGAGGTAAACTGACAGGTTGTGACCCAACAGTCAGGAAGAGCCTGGAGCATAAGGCAGGATCTCATTAGCAGACATGTCATGTGGAGAGCTGACCTATAGGGACGTGTATGTGTGTGTGGAGTGCATACGTTTCTGAAATTATGAAGTATGACCCTGAAACAAGCTGATCAAAGCAGAGAATGCTGGAGCTTTCCACTAATTACTGGTCACACTGGCTAACGATTTTTTATGGCTTTTACCATCTCCTGATATTTAAAAGTGCGCTCACACGTATAAAAACGCATGCACGGAAACACACACACACACACACACACACACTTCCAGTGTCCATTTCCAAGGCTAAACCTGGCCTGAGGGCCGCCACATCAAAAGGACACAGCTTGAGGCGACATCACAGGACAAAGAGGAAGCTTTTATTTTCTTTAAATACTCCATCTTCCTGCGAGCGTTTCCTGTCAACCACACTGATGAGGGGGCGAAGTGGATGTGCAGTAGACTACACTGTTAAAAATATACCACTAATATTATTTAATTTGTTAAAACAATTCTAATCATATGATGTGAGAACTGTCTGATACAGTACAGTAGTATCCATAATTGTTTTTGAGATAATATATACTGTGTGAATGAGGGAAGAACACCATAAATTCTGGTGTGGATCCAGTTCAGGGGACCGATTCTTTTTCTTTAAGATTTCTCACTATGAAAGTGATGAAAAAAATCGGTCATATCTTTAAACCAGAAACATAAATGAGTTTTGTTCAGCCATGAGGCAAACTGCTTTATTGCAGTATACTGGATTTTGTGTTTATGGCGGTGTGCATCATAAACAGGCGGGTAATAAAGGTGGCAGCACCCTAGTAAAGTCCCAACTCCCTGCTTCCTGCTTGGACTTTACTCTTTTCCATTTGGTCACATAAACACCATGTTGGCAGGGATATGGCTCTCCCCTCTGCTGACATGAGGGACTGCTAGATATCCTATCTTGGTAAATGTATATACAGCATGTATAGATATTTTATGTTGTTGTGGATTCTTTCTGTGGATTTTTTTTTTTTTTTTGTTCTCTCATCAGACAAATTTAAGTCTACAAAGTCATTTGGCTGACGCTTTTATCCAAAGAGATATCCAAGCAATAAGTACGAGATCTATAGCAAACTGTAACAGGGCGGTAACAGATGGCTCCCCAGAGTCAGACCTCACTTGCAGGGCTTCTGCACATATCATATCCAATTAAAGCGCCGCAAGCATATGCTTTCCGATTACTGAGTGAGATTTACAGGCCTTTAGTAGGTCTAATCCTGCAGGGACAGTGTGACAGAGGAAGAAGAACAAGAACAAGAAGGGGGAAGAAACAGCAGAGAAAACAACAATGTGCGTGCCAGGAAACAATGATGAATAAATGCCAGCACATAGGCGGGTGTCAACTGATAAAGATGAACTGTTATCGATATAACAGGGAACCAAGAGATGAGGAACTGAGAACAAGAACATCCCTGTTCATCAAAAGTGAGCTATTTGTGTACATTTCTGTTAAAGCACCAGAATAATTAGAAAAAATGGTGTGAATTCCTTGAGCTAGAATTGTTTTCAAAGCAAAAATGCCAAATATTTGACTCTCAAAACTCAAATAACACAGTTTGCAGCACGTCATCGTCAGGTACAGAAATTGAGGATCTAAAAGTTTTGCACTGATAAACCTCTGACCATATACTCCATAATGATGCAGGAATGACTAGCCAGCGCATCATGACACACGTGTTCATGTTCTGCTTCTTTCTCTCCTCAAGGTTTCATGCAGGAGGCACAAGAAAACTTGGCGCCAGACCCAGAGGAGGAGGAGGATCACTGCCCTCAGGAGGTCTGTTCTCATGGACCTCTTTACTGCTACTTCAGACGCACTCAGTCATGCCCCGAACTGGAGCCTCCGCCACCTCTCTCCCCTCCTGGGCTCATGACTGGAGGGGAAACACACAAGCGACCTCTAGTCTTCCATAGAGCCCAGCACATGACAGTGACTGATGATCAGCCTTCGTATGGTTTAGCTTTAAACACAAAGATGCACTTCAGAGCGTTCTGCTTAAGAATATGACGTGTGACCTATGGATTTTACAGCAGCTACGCAGCGTCGCCACACAGATGAGACACACGAAGAGTAAACTGTGTGTGGAGTATGCTTCACGTCAGGGGAGCCAGCTGTTGTTTGACTGATTCTTCGGACCACCAGAGAACGTTTGAGACACGCTGAAGCAAGTGAGTCAAGGGCCTCTGACTAAAACCCCTCAAATATGGAAAAAGTGAGAGGAAGAGAGTGTCAAATTCCCTATCTTATCTACCTTTTTCATAGAGTTTTCATATTTGGTTGACTATTATCTTCTTACCTATCCCATGTCTTTTCTAGGTTCTGATGTGTTTTATGTGTTAATTTGAGAGACTCATTGTTGGAAGGGGAGAAAAGAAAAGCTCAAGAGTTATTGAGCATGTGAGGGGCAATAATGACAGATTTGTAGACTTCCTGCCAGACAGTATAGTTGCAATTATTTGTAAATATAAACTATATCTCAATTTGTGTATTATATAATGTTATTATATAATATTCTGAATTATAATTCTTATTTTGACAGGGCCT
Source organism: Pseudorhombus dupliciocellatus (assembly GCA_016785235.1). Classification (NCBI taxonomy): domain Eukaryota; kingdom Metazoa; phylum Chordata; class Actinopteri; order Pleuronectiformes; family Paralichthyidae; genus Pseudorhombus; species Pseudorhombus dupliciocellatus. The sequence goes on along the minus strand of JAFBJW010000042.1, from coordinate 3,733 downwards.
ATTTTTAATTAAGTTAGTCAACTATACTTGAGTTCCATTTTTAGGGGATGACTCTCTTAATTGTAGATAATTACTAGTTTTTATTTTATTTAATTGCTATTTCATTAACACACAAGGACCATGTCATGATGTGTTCGACCTGATATTTAAAAATAACTGCGTGAAAGTAAACTTCACTCACCTGTGCTGACAGCTGCCAGTAGAAAGACGACTGATGACAAAATCATGGCTCCAGTGTCCGGTCCGTGTGTGGAGAAGCAGCCGGTGGTGAAGTGCTGCGTCCAGCCAGTGTCAGGGTAAAAATAACGGTGCAACACAGACCTCTCCTCCAGACTGGTAAAGGTGGCTGAGAGCTGCAGCCACTGACAGCATTAACAGCTTTACTGCCTCCTCTGATTGGACCAGCTCTCCTGTCACTCATCATTATGGACGCTGCACTTGGCTCTGCCTCCACCCAGGGGCCTGTCCCAGCTCTGACTGTAAACCTGTACCGGCAGTATATCAGACAACAAAGGTACTGTGCAATACAAATCTATTTTTAGAAGAAGACTATTTTATTTGTACAAGGAGAGTAAATGCAAGTTGCTCAAGGACAGTTGGGCAGGGCAGCATGACGTCCGCATCGCTCCTTCTGATTCATAAAGGATATTTATTCAGCAAACCATTTTTAAGGCGAATTACAGGAAGGATATTAAATGTGTCATTTTAAAACAACAACTGTCACTCTGATGGGGGTGCTACACATTTCTTCCTCTGGGGATCATGAACGTCTATACAGTGCGTTTATGGGAATTGTCTAAATTCCCATAAAAGTATGCGAAGAAATGTTGGTTTTGATTTGATATGAGTGTTGAGCTTCAGGGTCGGTCAGTTTTTGAGTTGTCTTTTCAGCTGTTTTCAGATTGAAACTTGGTCTCAACTATCAAGTATTGAACCCTGACCGGGTTAATGTGTCTTGGAAGATTTTAGAGTTCAGTGGCTTAACAACTTGACGAATTTTTTTATTATTATTTAAGAACAATGAAACTTATTGATGTGAGAAGAAGATTATTTAAATCAGTGTTTACTGTAGGTTTTGTGGTTAAAGTTGAGATACACAGTTAGTCACATTTACTCTTTACTTCAACAAACATTCAACAGAGATTCAACAGAAGAGCAGTTATTCAGAATGAAGTCATAATAACGCGTCCTCAGGGTCATTCTTGTCTTTTCGTGTTATTGTTATTCTGGACTTGGCTCAAACATTTCAAACTAAATTGGCTTCATTGGGAAATGAAAGAAGGGATCTTGGTTCATTATTCTGTTATATTCTCTGGGGTTATGGCAGATCAGAGGTAACCTTATGAAGGAAGCAAAAACTAAACATGCCGTTGCTGCTGTCCCTTTGTTTTCTGCCTTATTTTAATAATACTTTAAAGTGAAGTCAAACTGAATGATTATTCCTGTTTCCTATGCAGAGCTGAGGCCACAACTAACATTACAAATTTGATGTTTTGTTTGAATTTGAATGACTCCATTTTTTTCCTAATTCTTGTGAGACCCAAATTTTAACAAAGGGAGAACCGATGATGCGTGATGTCGGGGAGTCAAAACTTAATATGGCCAATAGGAAGGATCCACAGCCATTTCCAAAACAGATTGGGCCGCCTCAGGTTTTCCACAAGAAAAGCTCTGATAAAAACATTCCAATGTTCTTAAATATCTTTATATTTATTTTTTAACACAAAATATGAAGAAAAAATAAATATACAAATTAAGAATTTTAGTTCAGCCATTACTCGTTTTCTAATAGTAAAGGCAAGTCAAGTTCCGCATATTATCATTGTATGGAGGGGCCACACTGACAATATAAATTTGTACTGCGGCGGCGTCACAGTCCTGTTCTCCTGCTACCCTCCCCCCTCGGGCCGCATTTGGCCCGCGGGCCGCGAGTCTGAGACCCTAGAGTCTAGGAGAAGATGATGTGCAAAACATATGCAAACATAAAAAAACAAATTTCAGCAGTGACGGTTGTGAATGCGTTCATTCAAACAGTGACTGTTGAAGTCCTGACGGTTTTGTACATGTACACATGCACTTTGTAAACAATTTTGGAAATATTTTGCATTTGTGGTTCTCAGATCTTGAAAGGTACAAGCCAATTTTTTAACTAGACTTTTTTTTTTTTTTTTTTTTTTTAAAGCATAACTAATAAATCATATTGTGCAGCTGCACAACTTTAGAGTGACAAAGTTATCCTCTAAAGCAGGGGTGTCCAAACTTTTTGCCAAAAGGCCAGGTTTGGCAAGGTGAAAATGTGCGCGGGCCGGCCCACTAACCTATGACTTTTTCGTCGATTTTTGAGATGATTTTTTTTTGCAAACAAACTACATTTTCAGCATAAGACATGCTACCCTATGATGTTTTCACTGATTTCTGGGGAAAAAAAAAAAAAATTAAACAGACAAAAAAAACAACGACAAACTAACCGATGACTTTCTTGGCGATTTTTGAGATGATTTTTTTTTGCAAACAAACTACATTTTCAGCATAAGACATGCTACCCTATGATGTTTTCATTGATTTCTGGGCAAAAAAAAAAATATTTTTTTTTTTTTCAAAAAAAAAAATATTTTTTTTTTTGAAAAAACCAACATACGCACCTATGACTATGACTTTTTCGTCGATTTTTTTTTGCAATCAAACTACATTTTCAGCGTAAGACATGCTACCCTATGTTTTCATTGATTTCTGGGCAAAAATTTTTTTTTTTTTTTTTTTTTTTTTTT